>JAFIDM010094406.1:0-13994 GCA_023159025.1 Thereuonema tuberculata
TAGTAATCCCGTTCTTCCTTTCTTTTCTTGAGTTCAATTCGTTTCAATGTTAACTACATTCATGATTAACATTTCTAGCATTCTAAGTTCTCGTTACTTGTTGTTATTATTATGGAATTTGTGATTGTGATTTATTCAAATTTTGTTGGGTTTTAAGAAGAGAAACATTTTTGGTTTCTTCCTCTGATATTTACGTTCCTTTTAGAAAGTTCTCAATTAGAGAACAGAAATACTGGAGATATTTAGATGTGTTGTCGTTTTTGTGTTGTTTATTAAAAAAAAATTATTAAAAAATCAATGTTAAACATATAATATTTTTATTGTTGATGTTACTCACATATTGCTAATATGATTATAAAGAAATCACATTATAAAGTCAAAAAAATCTTTTTGAATAATTCTTCATGATACAGTTTATTCTCTACAAAAACTAAATTTAATTTAATAAAGATAAATACATAATTTCTATCTAAACATTTTATGTTATTTTTTTCATTATAACAATTTTCACAGACTTTTTATTCCAAGGCAATGTCCTGATCAAAACACTGTTAGAAACGCTCTGTTACTGCACCGATTGCTTTAACAGTTTTATGAAAGCTGAGATCCCTGTACATCTGAAACATAGTCACGATCATCAATAGTTTACGTATGTATAACATGAAAATAAGTCTTTGACACAATAATATTTAACAATTAAAAAATTATTGAGAATTACTATTAATTATAAAAAAATTAAAAATTATTATTATGGATAGCTGATGTGATTGACTTCAAGTTGATATTTTACAAACAGAATGTAAATCTTTAAATTTTTAACATTTCTTATTCAAACTTGTAGAAAATATTGTTAACTTTTATATTCAATAAAACCTTTACTCAGTTTATAGATATTTATTTATTTTATGGTTTTCTTCTACTTTCATCGGAAAAAGAAAGTTTTTTTAAAGAGATGTTACTAGCAAAAAGGTTTTTTTAAGATTTGGTAGCATGACATTAATCGATCTAAAAGGAGAAACAAAAATAATCAGAAAACGGAAAACAAAACAAATACATATCTTTCAAAAGTAACTGACAAACTTAAAACATTGTAATATTGTACTATTGTCCGATAAGATCATTTAATTAATTTAATTAATTAAATTGGGATATTTAAAAAATCTTTTTTTTTTTTTTAAAAGAATAATTTTTTCCTCAAGAAGATATTCGTAAAATTCTACAACTTGCCTAAATCCTTAATGTATTTATATTGTATACGTTAGTGATGACCTATATTTCAGGGACTGTGCTTTTTTTTACTGATATCAGAAAATCTCAGTTACTAACAGTTACAACGGGACTGTGATTGTGATTTCCTGAAACAGTGATGACAACTAGCGGCAGTATGATGAAACAAATATATTTGAGAAAACATGATATCGATAGAAGAGAAGCGAACTTATTTCCTTTAATGTTTATATTTTAAAGACAAGAACGAATAATTTGTGGTGAAAAAACTGAAAAAAGCAAATATAGTTCATCTCTTATAAGAAATATATAGAATCATTTTGATTTGGAAAACAATGCCAGTTGAGTTAACTGTGACTGCGATGAAAGTGTGATTTCACGACTACATGCTCTCTCTCCATCGACATCAGTACAGTAGCACTGCAATGTCAGACGAACTGTGGTCAAAGAAAAAAACAGATTGGAGAATGCTGGGGATAAATCGAAACATTGAAATATAAATTTCTTGTAAAAAATATATAAATGGTAACTGATATAGTAAAACCTCGTTAAGTCGTCACCCGGATAAGTCGTCGTTTTTCTTTGGTCCCGACAAGGTCTCATACAAAATAATGTAAAATAACCCTCCTTTACCCGTCACCATATTTAATTCTACTCCGAATAACTCGTCACCCTCAAAATGGCCAAAAGCAACTTTCTTTTCCATTGTCTTTTCTGCCCCGCCCCTTCATTTTAAGGAAGCCAAGCCTTTAAGGGGAATTTTCGACCATGCCTGTCACTTCATTCCTTTCATACTCCTTCGGAGGATTTTGGTTCTTGGAATCTGGCTGCTAATCATTCAAAGCAAACTTCTCGCTGCGACTCTGTCACGTGTAGACGTTTTTCTTGACCGCTTCTGAGTGCGAATTCATTTCATAGCGAGTAAGCCCCTCTTTAAGGGCTATTTTTTTCTCTTGCAATTTCGTGGTTCGATGACGTTTTAATATGCAAGGGAAAAGAAAATTTACCTCGTTATCTTTTAAAGAAAAAAATACTTAATTGCATTTTTTGAAAAATCAAATGTTTCGAAAACAGCTTTTGGCAAAGAGCATCATATTCCCAGGACTACATTAAACGATATTCTTTCATTGAAACAAGTAATTGAAGAAGGTGACTGCAAAGACAAAAGAAAGAGAATGAGGAAATTGAAGTATGACGAGATCGAGAAGGTTTTAGTTCGATGGCTAAAACATTCCATATCGCAAAATGTGCCGATTTCTGCCATGATTCTCAAAGAAAAAGCCATGGAAATTGCTAAGGAGTAGAACATTGAAGATTTCGGCGACAGCAATGGTTGGCTCGAACGTTTCAAAGACAGACATTGCATTTATTTAAAACGATTAAAATATGGTAACTATAAAAAGTTTTATTTTTTTATTTTCCACTCATTCATTTGCTTGAATTGATTTCTGAAAATCTCGTCGTCACTCCGCTTATGTCGTCAAAAATGTTTGGTCCCTTGAGTGACGACTTAACGAGGTTTTACTGTATTTTCAAAGTTAATTTCTGAATTTAGCTGTTATTTTAATATTTTACAATAATCATTTCTAAATATTCAATTTTGTATGTTATTATTTGAGACAATTTAATAAATAAGTTTTCGAATCTTATTTATATTGGATAATATTTTGTATTTTCAAAATAAAAATATATCTATTTACCTTTATTCAATATTATTATTATTACCTTTATTTATATATATTATATATAATATAATAATATTACCATTATTATATTGGAGAACTAATTGCAAATTTGTAAAAAAAACTGGAAAAAAAATTATCTTTAAAAAAAATCAATGATAAATATATAATATTTTATTGTTACTCACAAATTTCTATTACGGTTATAACGAAACCACATTATAAATTCCATAAAAACATTTTTGAATGATTCTTTACGATAGATTTAATTCTCTATAAAAAATAAATTTAAGTTAACAAACGACAAATAGATAATTTACATATAATCATTTTATTTTATTTTTTCACTGCAACAATTTTTGCAACCTTTTTTTTTCAAAGGCAATGTTCTGATCAAAACACGATTAGTCCAACGAATAGAGACCAAAAAAGAGGGGTTACCTTACAAAAGGTCCGGGAGTTCTGATTTTTTGATATGTTGTCTAGGATGGTTAGTAAGTGTTTAAAATGCAAAATGCACAATTCCTCCCCCGCCGCGCCCGCCGTCATCTTAAAAAAAAACACCAAAAATCGGTACTTTTTTTAGATTCTCGCTTATATCTTCTGTTTGGTGCATTTTAGCGACACAAGAGTTCTACTGAATGTTGTAGAGAATACAATTTCCTATAATTTAGTTTTTAAATTTTGTTTCTAGGACTGATAGTTACGGAGATATTTTTGTTTTGAAGAAATAAACAAAAAACGCACTTTCTGGAAACTTGTCAAACTTCAAACTTTAGCACGCTGTAATTCAGTTACGGCCTATTCTAGGGAAATAACTATCAGAATAAAATACGTAGGGAATTAATTACCTACAAAACGCATGTAAATTTTTTGACCCTACGGAGAGTGGGGTAAAAAAAAAATCAAAAACAACGGAATATTGTGGTTTTTGTTATTGTGACGCACAGAATATCTAAAAAAAAATCACAAATTACCTTCCAGTGTTGGCTTGAAATTGGAGTGTATACCAACCCTACTTGAGTTTCTGACATGTTACAGCGAAATAAAATTTAAAAACTAAATTGTAGGAAATTGTATTCTTTACAACATTGCGTAGAACTCTTTTGTGGCTACAATGCACCAAACCGAAGTTATAAGCCAAAATCTAAAGAAAGTACCAATTTTTTTTTGTTTTTCAGGATGGCGGCGGGCGCGGCGGGGAAAAAATTGTGCATTTTATACTTTAAACATTTACTAACCATCTTAGACAACATATCAAAAAATTAGAACTACCGGACCTTTTGTAAGGTACCCCTCTCTTTGGTTTCTTATTTGCTGGACTAGTGCGTCACAATAGCAAAAACCGCAAAATTCCGTTGTTCTTGATTTTTCTTTTTACCCCACACTCCATAGGGTTGATTCATAAAACTATACATGCGTTTTTTAGGTAATTAAATTCCCTACACATTTTATTCTGATACTTGTTTCTCTAGAATAGGCCATACCTGAATTACAGCGTTCTAAAGTTAGAAGTTTTACAAATTTCTGGAAATTGCCTTTTTTTTTATTTTTTCAAAAAGTGCTTATCTCCGTAACTATCAGTCCTAGAAACAAAATTTAAAAACTAAATTGTAGGAATTTCTATTCGCTACAACATTGCGTGAAACTCTTTTGTAGCTAACATGCACCAAACAGACATTATAAGCGAAAATCTAAACAAAGTATAAATTATTTTTGGTTTTTTTAAGATAGCGGCGGGCTCGGAGGGGGAGGAATTGTGCATTTTGCATTTTAAACACTTACTAACCATCCTAGGCAACATATCAAAAAATTAGAACTACCGGACCTTAAGCCGTGCGAACACCACGCAACATTCCTGCAACTTAGTTGCGCGATTTTGACGTCACGAGTGATTTTGACGTCACGAGTTGCAATTTCTTTGCAACTTTTGTCATCCGAGTCGAGTTGCATCGACACCTGCAACTTGAAAAATTGCATCGAAGTCGCTGGGAATTACCCAATCACAGGGCAGCGTTGGAACACGTCAGTTGTGAAACCACACCCATGAAAAAAATGGCGTCGAAAACGATTTCTGTCGATTCGTTTTGAAGACAGGCTCATACTCAATTAATATCAGAGTATTGCGAGTTTCTTTCACGCATAAATAAAGTTTATACTGAAATGCAGTAATTGTATGCGGCAGAATTTATCAGAGAGGTTTCAAAACCTCGATTTTTTTCGGATTTTCCACATCGGGTTTGGCAAACGCGAAGGCTGCTGACGCAGAATGCAAAAGTTATGACGTCATTGTTTCCAGGGGAGCATGGTTTCTTATTGGCTGTTGGTCATTCGTTACTTTTGATTCGAAATAATAACATGAAATGAAATTCCATAGCGGCTAATAATTTAAAAAAAATATTTATCATATGTTGCAAATCATTCACTCTTGTGTTATGTTTGAAACGACATAACCGAATTTTGCTTGACGTCACACGTGACGTATTTAAAATCTGCGTTGTCATGGGTCGGTTGCATTTTCGAGTTGCATATCCGTGTTGCAACGTGTTCGCGCTTGACAAAGGTTTATATCAACTCGTGACGTCAAAATCGCGCAACTAAGTTGCAGGAATGTTGCGTGGTGTTCGCACGGCTTTATGCAAGGTAAAACACCTCAATTCGTTGGACTAGATTAGAAACACTCTGTTACTGCACTGACTAATTCAGTTTTATATAAGCTGTTATCACTATAAATCTGAAACACAGTCTAGCTTATCATTTGTTTTGTTATGTATTAGATAAAGTTTAATCTCTGACACATTTGTCATAAAGAATTAAATAAGTATAAAATTATTTTCTTTACATTAATTGATCGGCACACGGTTTAGCGTCACTTTGCATGGCCTTTAAGTTGATATTTCACAACCAGAATGACCGGTTCGGAATTTTAAACTTTCATATTAAATCTTAGAGCAAATATTGTTAACTTCTAAATACAAAATAAACATTAAGTGGTTCTTACGTATTTATTTGTTTTATGGTTTTGTTCAAACATGTCATTTTCATCGGAAACTGGAATTTTTTTTAAACCGATGTTAGCATAAAAGTTCTTCAAGATGCAACAGGACGCTATTAATCGAACTATAAGGAGACACAAAAAGAGGAAAAAAACGGAAAACGAAACGAATAGACATGTTTAGAAAGTAACTGACAAAACTTTAAGCATTGCAATATTGATGAACTCTTCAGGAAATCTATTTGAGGACATTATTCATTCCATTTTATTTTGAATTGTTTTATTTTCTCTGTATTTGCCTCGACATCTAGTTCCTTTCTCAAGTAATCATTTCTGATTCAATCGGTTCTTATACATCCTTTCACATTTATTATTATTTTATTTTTTTTTATTTTTTTTAAATGTTTATCAGACCTATTTAGGTGTACTTATTACCTGTACACCTGTAATATAGGTTCTGAGATTTTAATCTAAAGTATGATTTTCCAACCATAAAGAAAAACGAGACAAAAAAGAAAAGAAAAGAAAGAAATATGATTAGTAACTAGATTATGTAATAATGAATTTTATATTTTTTATCTATTACGTCGACAATTAATTTTTTTTTATATCTCCAATTTTTTGGTTGTTGTAATTATCCCAGTTAAGTTGATGAAAAAGTTTATATATAATATTACCATTTAGACAGTACCCAAAATTATTTTGTATTTTTTTATCATTAATTGAACTGAGCCAATTGTTTCTAGTAATATTGTTTTTAGCAAAGAAATTTAACGTGCTGTGAATATGATTAACTAAAGGAAAGGAAAAGCAGCACTTGAATAAAAGGAGAAATTGCCTTTCTGATTGGATTATGGGAAGGAATTGGGAACGGCCGTTTCGTCCTTCTACGGACTCATCAGCCCAATCCCCGCCTTCCCTTAACAAAATCAGAAAGGCAAGATCTTGTTGGTAAAAATCACCGCCGACCCGGCCATGACCCCACCAACAACAAAAGGCAAGAAAATTAATTGCTGCGTCTCTCGACGCCAGCAAAAATCCTTTCCCCTACGAAAGTAGGTTGAAAGGAATTAAAAAGAACAGGAGGTTCAAAAGAAAAAAGTTTACAAAGTAAAAAGCAAAGAAATTTAACGTGCTGTGAATATGATTAACTAAAGGAAAGGAAAAGCAGCACTTGAATAAAAGGAGAAATTGCCTTCCTTTCAACCTACTCTCGTAGGGGAAAGGATTTTTGCTGGCGTCGAGAGACGCAGCAATTAATTTTCTTGCCTTTTGTTGTTGGTGGGGTCATGGCCGGGTCGGCGGTGATTTTTACCAACAAGATCTTGCCTTTCTGATTTTGTTAAGGGAAGGCGGGGATTGGGCTGATGAGTCCGTAGAAGGACGAAACGGCCGTTCCCAATTCCTTCCCATAATCCAATCAGAAAGGCAATTTCTCCTTTTATTCAAGTGCTGCTTTTCCTTTCCTTTAGTTAATATTGTTTTTATTGTAATTTTTTTCATTTTTTATTTTAAAGAAATTTTTAAGAATTGACTTATAAATAAATTTCTGTTCTATAATTAATACTTTGAATTTTTTCCTTATTTCATTCCTTTCGACTATACTTTTTTTATTAAAATTATAAAAGATATTTTTTAGTATTTTAAAACATGCTCTATTTATGTTTTCAATTTGTTTTTTATTAATGAAAATCCAACTATCCAGGCTATTATCTAAAATCGAATCCACAAGGGATTTATAAATTATTATTTTTTGTTTTAACGGAATAATTTGTTTAATGTGATAGAATAGGTAAGTCAATGAGCTCAATTTATTTATGACATATTGATAATGTGGAGTCCATGTAAATTTCTCATCTATGAATATACCCAGGTATTTATATTGAGTAATGAAGTCTATCTTTTCGCAGTCACAAAGGACATTGTTTATTTGTTGAGTATCCTCCAAGTTTTTGCAATCTTTTTTGCAGAAAACAATATAAATTTTTATTAATAATTTTATTCTAATTTTTTATAATCATTACTTTTGTCTTTTTTACATTGATTGCCATTTTATTATTAATAGCCCAATTATTTATCTTATTTAAGTCAATTTGTAATCTGTTATATGCATTCCATTGATTTCTGTCACTCGTTAGAATTAAGACATCATCAGCATATAGGTAGATCTTAGAGTAGATTATACTATTATTTATAGAGTTCATATACAGGTTGAACAATAGAGGTCCCAAATTTGAACCTTGTGGGACCCCAGATCTGATGTTGTAAGAATTACTGACATAGTTTTGTATTTTAATTTTCATTTTTCTATCTTTTAAATAGTTCTTTATTAGATTATTAATTTTTCCTCTAATGCCAATGGTTTCTAGTTTTTCCAATAATAATTTATGATTTATGCTGTCCAAGGCTTTGCTGAAATCTATAAAGACAATGTAAATAATTTTTCCATTATTGAGTTCATTATTTATATTTTCACAAAGATTTTTTAATAAGGTACCAGTACTTTTACCAGGTTGGTATGCATATTGATTACAATTTATAATATTTTTTACTTTTATATAATTAAACATCATTTTATATAAATAACTCTCGAATATTTTTGAGATATTTGAGAGTAAAGATATAGGTCTGTAGTTTTCAAAATTATAGTAATTTTTTGTATTTCCACCTTTGTATATCGGAACAATGTATGCAACCTTCCAAAAATTTGGATAGGTTTCAGTACTGATTATATTTTCAAATAATAATTCCAAAAACTGTGCAAATAATTTCTCATGTTTTTTAATTTCCTTCACTTTGATTAAGTCACATCCATTTGAGTTATTATTTTTAAGATTAGATATGATTTTTGTGATATCATGCAAATTAGGAGGAAATAATACCATAGTATCCTTTTGAGTATTATTTTCATAATTTATTAATTGTACATTTGAATTTGTATTTTCATTGCTATATGTATTCTTTTTTATAAATACGTTTTTAAACTCTTTAAAGATATTATTTAGATCAACATTTTTTAGTAATTTTACAATTTCAGTATTATCAAAATTTTTTTGTTTATAATTTATTTGCTTGTTTACAAAGTTCCAGATATTGATATTTATATTTGGATCATTTTCTATCAAGTTTTTATAGTATCTATTTTTCTTTTTATTAATAAGGTTTTTAAGCCAATTTCTTTTTTTTTTTTGTAGATATTTTGTAACCTTAAGTTTTTCTTATTTTTTTGGGCTTTTTTGAATAATTTATTTTTTTCATTAATATATTTCATTAGATCGTCGTCCATCCATGGTTGCTTATAATTATTTGTTTGTTTATCTTTAGGATTATTTTGTTTGTTATCAATATTGTTATATTTTTTTTTCCAATTTATAATTTTCGCTTTTTTTATTATTTTATATAATTTGTTTATTATTTTATTTGTATCTAAATTAGAGTTATTTTACATTTGAAGGATAAGTTTTTTCATTCTACACTCAAAAAAGTCATCATTTATTAAACCATCATATTTATTTAATCTGTCTATTTTTTTTCCTGAATATTGTTTATCTTGTTTTTAATTTCGAAAAGTATACCAAAATGGTCAGATATGTCCCATTTTATAATAGTGGCTTCAAGGTGATTTGTGTTTTTGAGATTAGAGAAGCAGTGATCTATGCATGAAATTGAGTTTGTGTTTTTTGTATTCGCTATTCTAGTAGGTTTGTAGACATAATTAGTAAAACCTAAATTATAAAAGTTTTGTAAATATTTTATTGTATTTGTGTTTAAGTTATTTTTGAAAATGTCCATATTTGCATCACCTATATAAATAATATTTTTGCTTATTTTATTATTGATTTCCGAAATATTTATTTGTAATTCATTACAGAAATGAGTTACATTAGTATGAGGAGGTTTATAAATTGCATGTAGTACCATATCGTATTTAAGAGATGACGTCTTTTCTATTATACAAGTTACGTTTTCATAAAAATCTGATGACAAATCTACTAATGTTATGTCTAAGTTTTTTTTATAGAAAATAACAATTCCACCACCTCTAGCGGATAATCTAAGTTTATAGAGTTTTGAGAAACCAGGTATATTGAACAAAAATAATTCTTTTTCTTTAATATTAACTTCAACAAGAATTATTATGTCCAATGCATTAATTTTATTATGTAAATTAGCTGTCAAATATGTAAAATTAGATTTTAAGATTCGTATGTTTAAGTATAGGTAGTTAAAATTATTCTGTACGAAATTCCAATCTATAATATTATTTGTGATATTCAATTTACCTAATTCTATTTACTTAATACTTGCCATTTTTGTTGGTTTTTTTTTTTTTGTTTTTTTTTTGTTTACTTAACTATAATTTGCTTAATTCTTCTTCAGATTTGATATTCATTATTCTAGAATTTTCATTTTTCCGAACCAATATTTTGGCATTTTTTAACCAAACGAATTTGTATTGTTTATTTTTTGCTTCAATTTTTATTCGCCAGAAGAGATTTTTTTGTTTTGATGTTAAGTTTTCATTTATGAATATTCTTTCTTGGTTATGATTTTTGTCTGAGACATGTCTGAGACATTTCATTTCTGATGCTTGTGTTTGGTTAATTCTTTTTTCCTTGTGCCCAGCACTATGATCAATGGTGATACTGCCATTACCTCATAAAACTTTAATACTATGTCTTTAGTTTGTTTTTTTTTCCTTTCTAAGAACTTGTGCCACATATTCTTTGGAAGTTGCTGATTTTGTTCACTGTCTTTGCATTTTTCGGAAGTAACGTTATATAAGAAATGTGAAACCTGTTCTGTGATTTTCAATGAAAAACTGAAAATAATTTTATGTTCTTATTGGTTAACATCCAAGAATGTTTTTGTTTTTTTAATTCATATTTTTAAATTATACGTGGAACTGAATTAGGCTTGTAGACAGTTCTTTGAAGTCTATCTTTACTAACATATAATCATCTAATCGTCTGTAAATAGGGTTGTATTTAAGTAACATTGAACTCTCATTTTTATACTTGCATATACTTTTTCTCTGCATTTATGATTGATTATTACACTCTTGTTTAATTCATTTATGTTAATTCGTATTTTTTTTCGGTCTCAATAATAATTTTGGACTCTCCTAAATGCTGTTCATGCTTATAATAGATGTGTGAACCACTTTTTTCCTCTGTATACCACAGTTTTTAATTGATATTATCAAATGCTTTGTCATTATCGATATATGCAAATAGAGTTGTACCTATTTCGTTATAGTAATTTACTAAACACTTATTTAAACATATATAAAACCTACTTTTAAAAATGATTCATTTTCATCTTTAGACAATAGACAGATGATTCACATCAGTTTTTGGAACAACAGTAAAACATATCAAGTTGGGCCTAATATAGCGCCTAGTAGACCGGAGTACAGAAAAGCCGGACTACCGAGAGTGTGCGTAAAATAACTTAATAGCTCAATTTTTGTGAAGATATAATGTCAGTAATTAATTTAACCCTATTTTCATAATTTCGCAGTAGAATGTTTATTAAAAACAATACAAATAAAAAGTGTATTTTATAATTACAGTTGTTTTATACAGTTGTATTGTATACAGTACAATTACGTAAATACGTTAACTACATTTTAACAAAATAGGTACTGTAAAATAAAAAAAAAATCTAGTTTACAACGTATGTTTTATTTTTTCAAATTTCTATGAAAAATTACAATTTAATGGAACCAAACAAAAATATTAAAATGTAAACCAATAAATGGTGTTATTCAGCTCACATTACTTTAAAAACATTAGGTTATCGGTGTTTGTTTCATTTACTGCGAACGTTTCTATGATGCAATGTCTCTTCTCCTCCTAGAAAGCGTAACTACCTGCCAAGTTGACTCAAAATATGGAAACGAATTTAGTTATTAAAAAAAAAATTACTCAGGACCATGGCAGATTACGATGCGGGCCGGTTTACCGAATGCCGAATTTGAGAGGTTTTGCTGTATAAGCATTTGATCTGAAATTCTTTTCCACATTTCTTAGAAAAAACAAAAGCAGATTATTTAATTAGATTTTATTTCTATTTTGGAATCTTTATTGTGAGTAATAGTTGACCTACGATTTCTATGCTGAGTTTTTCTTTTAATTTTTATAGGAAAAGTGAACAAAAAATCTATACCATTTTATTACTAGTAAAACTTTGGTAACGTGGAGGGGGGGAGGGTTGGCCCTTGTTAGCTTTCACGTTGTTTTGGTCTATTGAAACGTTGGTGAATGCCATTCTTTCGGCGAAATCCGATCTTTCGTTTTTAGGAGGGAACAATGACAACAATGCCAAATATCTTGAACTTGGGGGGTGCGGGGGAGTTGGGCCCTCAAAATATCCGGTTCCTACATTGCTTGGGCCTCTGAATACGATGGTGAAATCCATTTGTTGATCGTAGTTTTTCAGTTCGGAAGTTGTTAGGTTTGGACGATATAGCTTGTGGCAATTTGCATACCTGCGGCCGAGCAGTAGAAACGTGGCGCACATGGAAATCTGTGAATCATGCGCACAGAGATCACGTGGTATCACTTGAAAGGGTTAAAAGGGAAATTAGCATGGTAGGTGAATTGTGAAGTATCGTTTGACGTGAAGGAAAAAGTTACGTACGTGAAATTTTCGATATTTTACAAAGACATCATCGAAAAAATTTCACGAGGGGAAGAAGTATTGGAAAGTTTGAAGGCCGCAGAGTAACTGATGTTGTCATGATGTTTGGAATCGCCATAGTGTTATACTCAGCCTCCGGGCAACATTTGAAACCATTGAAATGTGTTCCTGACATAGATGAGTAAATCGCCCTCTATCTACGACGACAGAGGAAGACAGATTTTAGCTGTAACAGCAAATCGTAATCATTGAACTACGTCTGGTCAGCTTAAGAATCGCCTCCTTCCACCACAGGAACAGATATCGCAGATATCCTGACAAATTGTGTCGAGAATTATATGCCTATTAGCGTAGCCCAACTTTGCAAAGTTGTCGACTCCATAGAAATTGGACAAGTGGCAATGGCCCACTGTACTCATCCCAGATGAGAGTCGTTTCAGTTTTTTTCCAGATCGTTGACATCAGCTTGTCAGGAAAGAGATAGATATGGCGGTGCGAATCCTAGGGTGGGAAGGTATCATAATTGCTGGATGATCTGAGCTGCAGGTAATGAAAAAAAATTATGACTGAAGAACGATATTGTGATGATTTTCTTCTACATCGTCTTCGATTTTTTCCGTGGTGATATAGGTGAAGATTTTTTATTCACGGATGACAACGCACTCAATCATCGTTCAAAAGCAGTTCTGTCACTTACAGAGACTGAGGCAATTCATCACCTCGACTGATCATCACACGCCCCAGACCTGAACCCCATCGAAAACGTCTTGGCTGCAAGGGAGAGTGAATACCCTCCAGAAACCAAGCAGAATCCCATTCGTACGCTGAAGGAGGAGTGGACCAATTTGCCGCAGGAACTATTGGATAACTTAGTGCTAAGCTTGCTACGACGTTGTGCGACCTGCATCGCAGTTCAGGGTGGCCATATTCTATAGTCATCTCTATCTTTCTAATTATCTATCAACACTGTACATCCATTCTGCATCTATATCCTTCGGAAAATTGTGACTTTTGCCAACAAACTTGTTATAACTTTTTTTCACTTCATTTATAACTATTTTTTTTAGTACCATTTTTCATATTCTGGAAATAAATCTCTGTCCATATTTGGCTAGGGTCATGAACTTTTTTCAAATACAGGTAGAAAAGTCGTCCGTCTTTAGGTTTTTGATGCCTGTATATAATAGTAACACTACTATAATTAAAAAAAAATTAAAGAAAAATAGTTCGAAAATTAGACATTATGTGGTGTCTCTTTTAGTCTGGCCCTTTCCCATCAATCTTTCCTACATGGATCATTAGGGCACACAATCTGTCTCACCATGTCAAGATAGAGACACATCCAAATAGTTTCTCATTTCTTATTTATCTTTTTTTTTTCACCTTAAAAAAATAAATGGCTAAAATAAGAAAGAAAAGTTTCAAAAAGAAAAACAAATCTAAAA
>JAFIDM010094407.1:0-13992 GCA_023159025.1 Thereuonema tuberculata
GAAATCCATATATGATCTTCATAAGTACACAATACGAAGATATACTAAAAAAATTAGAACTAAATAATGAAAATTATAAAAAAATGTTTGAAAAAATTACCAACCTAGAAGTAGAAAATAATGAAAACAAGTTAAAAATCAAGTCGTTGGAACAAACGATAGATTATTTAGAGAATGTACAAAGAAAAAATTGTATTGAACTTGTTGGAGTAAAAGAAAATCCAAATGAAAATTTGACTGAACTAATAGAAAGAATTGGAAACATTCTACAAATTAAAGATCAATGGAATAAAATTGATGTTTTTCATAGATTTCAAGGAAATTACAGAAACAGACCTAGACCTATAATTATAAAATGTCTAAGTCAAAAAGCTAAAGAAGAATGGTTAATTCAGAGTAAAAAGAAAAAAATCTTAAGAAACTCAGAAATTTTTAACAATGAAGACCAAACAAAAATCTATGTAAATGAAAATTTATCAAAATTAAAGAAAGAATTATTTTGGAATGTGAAAAAAATTGCAAAAGAAAAGCAATTTAGATTCACATGGATTAGAAATCAAAATATATTTGTAAGAAAAAATGAAAACTCAAAAATATTGAAAATAAATAGCTTAAATGATATCGAAAAATTACATTAAAAAAAAAAAAAATCAACTAAACTTTGCTTATTCTACATGAATTTAGGGAATTTGAATTGTTATGCAAACTTGAATGAATGGTATTTGGATAAAAACTTAAGTTACCCAATTTCAAAAAACAAAATTTTTTTATTATTAAATATTAGAAGTATGAAAACAAATTTTGACTATTTTTTTGCAAACATTAATGAAAATATCAATTATTTGAATTTCATAATATTAACTGAGGTAAATTTGAATGAAAATGAAATAAAGTATTTCAAAATAAAAGATTTTGATTGTATCTATAATTTAAGAAATAACTGTAGAGGAGGTGGAATTGTAATGTTCTATAGGCAAAAATATTGTATAGAACAAAAAAATAGTGTCTCTGTCACGTATGAAAGTTTACTATGTGAAATAACTCTTAACAATAATAATTCAATTGTATTATATATTATTTATAAACCACCGGTGACAAATAAGACGCAATTTATTTATGAACTAAATCAAAATTTAACTGATATTTCTAATTCAATTAATAATATTATATGTCTTGGGGATATGAATATTGATATTTGTAATAAAAATACTAACTTAAATATCTTTAACTACTTAGAAATTTTTTATTCCAAAGGTTTCATAAATCATGTTTATAAAACAACTAGAAATGTAAAAACAAAAAAAACACATTCAAAAACATGTATTGATCATTGTTTTTCTAAAGTTAATAATGCTATGTTAGAAGCTAATATTATTGAATGGGATGTTTCAGATCATTACGGGATTCTAATAGAATATAAATCGAACCAAAATATACACAATGAAAATACTACAAAAATGAGAAAAAATTTATATAATAGTGTTAAAATGAACCATGAATATTTTGAAACAAACATGGAGAAGCTCCTTAATAACATATGGGGTAATAATTTACAAGATCCAAGCAAGATTATCAATAAACTAAACAAAATAATTTTAAATTCCAAAAAAATTGAAATCAAAAAAATTCTAAAAAATGATAAAAAACAAAGTAACATTTTATTGCAAAATAATAAAAAACAACAAAACTGTTATAAAAAGCTATGGATGAATCAAGATATATTAGAACATATTAAAATAAAAGATAAATTGTATATCAAATATAAAAATAATAAAACAAATAAAAATTATGAAACAGAGTACAAAAATAAAAGAAATTGGCTAAAAAATTATATTAACAAAATCAAAAATAAATACTATAATAATAAAATAAATGAAAATAAAAATGGAACAAAAGCAATTTGGAATATTATTAACAATGAAATTAAACTTAAAAATAATACAAGGGAAAAAAATTGTTTTCAAAAATTAAAAACAAAATATAAAATTGAAGAAATTTTTAAAAACCTAAAAATAAGTTTCACAAAAAATCATTTTGAAAAAACGGATAATATCTCCGTATTAAATAATGAGAAATCATCTCATATGAATTCAATGGTACACTTTCTTCCAAATTTGGAAGAAATCAAAAAAATAATCAAAAATTTAAACAACAAAAAATCTTATGGTTTTGACTATATTAAAATTACTGAAATAAAAAATTACAATGAACATTTTGCTTATTTAATTTACGTATTACTTGAATTAATGTTAAATTTAGGTAGGTTTCCAAATTCTTGGAAAATTGCCAAGATTATTCCATTACCCAAAGGTGGTAATATAGAAAATTTTAATAATTATAGACCTATATCCATTCTTTCTAATGTATCGAAAATTGTTGAAAAATATCTTGCAAATTCTATTTATCAATATGTAATCAATAAAAATATACTTAACGAAAATCAATTTGCTTATCAAAAAAATAAAAGTACTTCATTGTTATTAAATAATCTTACTAATAAATTAAATAAAAATCTTAATAAAAGTATAATAAATTTAATAATTTTCATAGATTTCACTAAAGCATTTGATAGTATTGATCATAAATTATTAATACAGAAACTTAATAACATTGGTATTAGAGGCAATTTTTTAAAATTGATGGAAAACTATCTACAAAATAGAAAATTTAGAATTAAAATTGAAAATAATTACAGTAAGCTCTTTAATTTAAAAAGAGGGGTTCCGCAGGGATCAAATTTAGGACCGCTGCTTTTTATTTTATATACAAATTCAATGTTTGACAACATATCCCATTCTAAAATCTATTCTTACGCAGATGATGTATTATTGCTTAATGATAATGAAGATTTAACAAATGCACGAAACCAAATACAGACTGATTTAAACTCTATTATTTCTTGGTCGATTGCAAACAAAATGACAATAAATCTTAAAAAAACAAAACTGATAATAGTCAAAACAAAAAATAAACCGTTAATTGAAAATGTAGAAATTATTCTGCATGATACAAAATGTAAAGGAATATATAATTCTAATCTAATATGTAATTGCCAAAAAATTGAAAAAGTACAGGTACAAAAATACCTAGGTATCTATCTTGATGAATACTTAAGTTGGAACAGACATTATCAAGCAATTGTAAAAAAGATGAATACATTTTTATTTATGTTTAACCATATTAAATATATTTTTCCTGTAAAACAAAAAAATATGATTTATAAAGCTTTTATTGAATCTTTTCTTTGCAATGGAATTGAATGTTGGATTTATTTAAGCAAAATACAATTAGAAAATATAAATAGATTAATTGAAAAAATACTAAATCAAATTTTCAATAATTATAAGTTTTATACTGATAAACAAAAAAAAGATATTAGAATTTTTTATAACATTATGTTACCTAATGAAAAAATTATGTACATTATTATTTTAAAGAACTTCTATTATATGTCAAATAAGTTAAAAAATAATGTAAATGAATTAAATACTAGAAATGTTTGGAATAATCTAATTCGTTTTGATCCTCCAAAAAATAATTTTGGTATGAGAGACAAAAATAGATTGTTATTTAAAATTTTTAAACAATTAGACTTAGAAGTTTTTCAAATTAATACTTATAAACATTTAAAAAGGGAAATTATAAGTAGCATAATAAATAAAAAAATAATTTGGCAACCTTAAATATATGTTGTAATGAATTATATTTATAAATAGTACTTACTTTAATTTTGTTTTCTTTTTGGAATTAGTATATGTATGTTAATTTTCACAATACTAATGTAAAATCTTGGACTTACTAATTTTGTATATAAATATATGTGTTAATATCTGTGTTTTTTCAGCACCTGCACCACAGGATTTCTTTGAAAACCTAGCAGGACTGTATTGTTCAAAATTTAGAAATAAAAAAAAAAAAAATATATTGATATTGGTGCTAATTTTTTAGCCCGAAATTCATCGTTCAATGAAATTTGAATAGAGAACTGCACTCTGAAATAATGTATTAGTGAAAAGAAAGCAATGTATAGGGTACTTAAATAAGGTATAATTGTTCGCCTATCTTCGAGAATCTCGCATGGTAAGGTCCAGACATGGTAGTTTAGAAAGATAATACGTAATTTACACATACTTATTGATGAAATTTTTAATGTTTCTTTGAAATTGGCGTTGATTAATTACAGCACTTTCAGGTTTGGATTTGGGATATACTGTATATTTCGTATCTTTTTTTTTTTTAATACGTCATTTCTTTATTACTATCACAAACACTTTACTATGTTTTATGGCAGGCCATCACTCAAAAATAGGAATAAAAATAAAAATATATATTTAAACTTTATGGAATGGTAGGGCACACTAAAACAAACATTTTTGTCAAACATTGTAAGCCCGTAACTGTCACGTTTTCGCGGTAGAGGCCGCTGTTTGGTCGTTGACGTTCCCCGCCGAAAGAATGAGAGAGATTCCTTACTGGTAAGTGTGTGGTCTTGTAGCGTGTGGATTTGTGTTTGTCCAGACATGAGTATTGTGCACATTAAACATTTCCTCACATGTAAGCAATGCTTGATCTGTGAAGAGGACATGTGCTGGAAAATCCGGCTGCACTGAACTCTGTTACATAAACCAGCGGCAGAAGTCTACGCGCCGAGGATAATCCTCAGCGTTCAATGCGTGAATTCTCTGTAAATGGAATGGGTGCAATTGCTCCTGGTGCAAAATTCCCCATGCGGTGGTTTGCTTCACCTCTACCCTACACATTTTCCCTCTAGTGCTTTTGTTGGGACGATCCTCAACCTGTCGTAGAATGGAAATGCAACAATTGGGGACATACATTGTTTGTTTTAGCGTACCACCCTTTAAAGTTTGTTCTATGAATTCAGAAACACCCTGTATATATCTATGTTTATTAATTGAAACAGACTTTTTAGATTTTAATGGACGTTTCTATTTCACTAACTATAACTGTTCTCTTTTTTTAAATACTTCAAAACTTTTAATTTGAGTTAGAAATAGTTATTGAGTATTACACTAAAATTCCGAGTGCTCTGCAATCGAACCTTGCATCCAGGTGACGTCATTGCGTTAGCCAATAGAAACCCTTTTTGCTGCGGAGCCAACCTTCTATCTTAAATAATCTTGAAAGTATATTACATCTCTGAAAAATCGTAAATAAGTTTTTCCTGTTTTGAAATATAAGCATTTCTATTCTAATTGCTAGAAAGATACATGATGCTCACAAAGTCACTTTGTCTGTCTGTTTGCTCTGATGACTTCATGAAACGTAATGTGCCCATATACTTTAGAGCATCGATTATCCGAATACCAATCAACCGAAATATCGGTTAACCGAAGGCGTTCCAGTAGATAAAAAATTTAAAAAAATAATTAAAAACTGTCGGCTGTTACTGAAGCATCTGCACATTTTAAAGAGTCTTTTAAAAAAAAACATTGATAAGAGGGTTACAAAGGAGCCAATGTCTTCAACGCAGACGAAACTGGTCTGTATTGGAAGAAAATGCCAACAAAATCACTAGTTTGTAAGAATGAAATGTCAGCATCTGGTTTTGAGGCAAACGTTTTACGCATTACTGCTATGGTATGCGGAAATGTTACTGAAACAATTTTTTCGTAAATGATCGACTATCCGAAATATCAGTTATCCGAACCCCTGCTGCATTGCTTCGGATAATCGATGCTCTTTTGTAACAATTCGAACCAATCTATTCATCAAATACTTCAGGCTTTCGAACATAAGATATCTAATTATTTTAGTATAAATGGACTGCTAAGTTGAGAATTGTCAGTTAAATAAGTATATTTTTATAACGTTAAGACTATATAATAGTCATAATGTTAAATATCTTCAAATTAAAAGGTCGGCGATAACATAATGAAGTTAAAAATTATAAATTTTTTTCATGTTTATTTTTTTTGTTTAAATATGAATCTCTTAGATCGAATATTATACAATACAAGGGTCAGTTAGTTTTCTCGGTCTACCACTTTGTGCAGCTGTCGTTTCACTGCCTTGACGTCTCCATTGATTATTCCCTATTACAAAAGGATTGAAAACAAACAACAAAATATTATCAAGACATTAAAGCTTTTATTTTGAAAACACCTACGGATGCTACAGAATATAGAAGTGTTTGCCATTAGACAGATTTCAATGAAAACATGCCGTTGACTTCGGAATGAAGTTTCAAAATGAATCTTCCAGAGTTTCAAAATTTATTTGAACACACACACAAATTCATTTCCTACATAATTTTGCGAATTCCCTTATCCTATTCTTAACTCTGTGTCTCAATAACTCAAACATTGTTTTGATTCTGATATACTTTAGTAATATTGAGTAAATACTTCAGACTAGCCAATATAAGATATCTAATGATTCTAGTTCAAATGGACTGCTAACTTGAGAATTACTGTTTATTTTTGATATATGTAATTATTTCTATAACGTCAGCTTCTGTTGGAGAGATTAAAGCTAATATGTTAAGTTGAATGAACTTTTAATTATTAAGAAGTGTACACGAACATACTTCAATATTACCTGCATTTACGAAAGTATCATCAAACTTCGATAATATATTTTGAACTTTATTTTGTTTATTTAGTTGATCTATTTCCTTAGTTTTCTTTAAATTATTTTTTTGGTTAATAACATTGTAATAATACTCCAATGCTTATTATTATTATTATTATTGTTACTTTCTGCTATTTTTTCTAGTATTTTTTTATTAAATTATTCATAAGATTTTTTATTTTAATTTTCTAAATATATTTTATTACTTTTGTTAAATTTCATTTAAAACACTAAACTATCTTTTTTTTATAAGTTCTAATAATTCATCTGTCATCCATTGCTGTTTATATTCTATATTACTTTTATTATAAGGGATTGAACTATTTGTATTAAGGGATTTTCTAATTATATGTTTGTCTTTTCTACTACGCCATTTTTTCTTTAATAGATTATTAATTTTATTAGGACTTGTAATGTTATATTTGATAAGTTTTTCTAGGAATTCTTTCATATTTCGGGCAGGTTTCTCTTCATAAATTTTATAGAAAGCTGAGGTTTTTGTTTCGGTATTTGATTCTGTATTTGGGTTTATGTTTTGTTTCAAATTTCTCAGTTATAGCATTATCATGTAATGATCAGATATATCAGTCTGTATAACGTTTCCAATAAAATGAACTACATTAGTTTTAGCAAAGCCATGGTCAATGCATGGTTTTGAGGTAGTTATATTTGTCCTAATATTCCTTGTGACTTTGTTAATAGAATATGTTTAGCCAAAAGTATGATAAATGTCCATGTATTTCTGAACAAGAGGATTTATTGTGTCGTCTAAAATGTGAATGTTTATATCTCCCACTATAAACGTGGCACAATTTTTTGCATAAGTTACAAATAAGATAGAACAAAATGAGAAACAAGAGCAGCACACGAATAAATAAATGCCTTTTTGATTCGATTATCGAAAGGAATTGGGAACGGCCGTTTCGTTATTTACTCGTGTGCTACTCTTCTTTGTCATTTTGTTTTGTTAAAATATCTTCAGCTCGTTAAATTCATTGCAAGATTACAAATAAGATAACTTAATTGCAAAATATTTTAAACTAAGAAATATTTTTTATTAGTATTAGGTGGTTTGAAAACAGCTAATAAAGCTATTTCAAAATCATTTGTAATATTACTTACAGTGCATATTTAATTTTCACGATTAATTGTATCAATATTAATTTCTTTTATAACATAAGTTTTTTCTTAGTAAACCAATAAACCACCATCTTTTTTGTTTTCTCTTACTTTATAAATCATATTAAAAGACATAAGTTGATAAGAGTTCTGGTTCTCCTAAATTTACATTAATTTCAACAAGTATTATAATATCAACATTATCAATGATGTTTTGTATATCCAATTTTAGATAATCAAAATTTTTCCTTAAACTTCTAAAATTTAAAAGTAAAACACTTTAAACTTTTTTTTTTCTTTGATATTCTTTATTTGAAAGTTAGGAGAATTACCCAAATATTACGTCAAAATTACTATAAATAACTAAGTGAGAAGAGAGCGATTCTAAATTATAAAATTAAAAATTAATAAACATATAAGTAATTTCTTTTTCATTTCATTTTCAATTCTCTATAAAATATGTATACTTTGGTAAGTTGTAACTAATCAATATAGATCTTAATTCTTTCCTTAACTGGTTGCTTTCTAAGATAGTTGTAAAAGATTTTGGATAGTTTTTGGGAAATATGCATTTTTGCCCATTCAAACATTTCAGTCTTTAATTCAAATTTTTATAAACATGCAGAATTTCTCAATTAAAAAAAAAATACTTCATGCCTAAATTAAAAGGGAAAATTGCAAAAACATTTTCAAACGTTATTAAATGATGCTTTTTACGTTATATTTCCACGGAATTTTCGAAATAAAAATAAAGCCAGTGGGAGGTCTTTTGTGTTATCAGGAATGTACTGATACTATCTCGCCAGAAATGACTGCGTTAGCTACTTCCCCAACAACATGTCCATAAAATAATTTTTTACTTTTCTGCGATATAAGAGTTTCGAAGTAATTTTCGATCGAAATAACAAAATCACTACCAGAGAGAAAAAGAAATTCTTCAATAAACTTTGAATAAAAATTTAAATACGGAAAACGTTCTAAATTCTCAGAATCTTTAGGAATCATACTTATTTTCCCCCTTTTACAGTTTATTTATTTGTAGTTCGTGTCAGGGGCGTTCAATGAATTTTATTTTGGGGAGGGGGAGGGGGGGGGAGTCACACGTTAGGGAAAAATCAGCAACAATCCAAAAAAATAACGTCATTTTCAAAATTTCGGGAAGCCAAGATTTATTCCAATTGCTACTGAACTAATTACATATAAAAAGATTTATTTAGACATTTGATACATTTCATTTGGTGATTTTTTACTTAATACTAAACAATAATAATGCTTATAATATTAGCCTAGTGATATACAACAGTTCTAATTAATTAAACCCCTGTATGGGCTATCGACTTGACACGGGGTGGGGAGGATGCCTTTTTTTTTTATTACATAATTGCTTTTGTATTTTTTATTATATCAGACCACTTCTCAATTACATTATTTATAAACATATATGAATTAATGATACATTTTCCTTCCTACAACATTTTTACTATTATCTCTTTCTCTGTATGTTTCTTTTTCAGTTTTAACCATTTATCTCTTTCTATTTTAATGGCCGAGTGCATCAAGAAAAAGTTTAGCCTTTGTTTTAAAATTGTGTGAAAGGAAACAAACATGTATAAAAAGGAAATTTATTCAGAAACTTGATCAATTTCTTTTTATTAATGTTTGTTTCCTTTCACACAATTTTAAAACAAAGGCTACGTTCACAATGCAGCCATCAAAGTTCATCGAAGTTTGGTGCACTCGCCTATAAAAGTTTCACAACATAAAATAATATGTTGCAATGTGAATTTTTCTATATTGCAATATTTTCTTCTTTTTTGTTGTACATATTTAAATTATTATAATTTCCACATCTTATTTTCAAATATATCTTTTTTTATCCACCATTTATCAGTTCCATTGAGAAAATATTTTTATACTAAATAATATAAGTGGATGCTATTATTTTATGCGTAATTCTTACCACTCGTTATCCTCCATTCTTTGTTTTATTTCTTTAAATACCTTTTTATTTCCAAACCTAAAATTTTCCTCTATCCACTCATCTGATAGACCGATACTATTTAAACATTTTGAAATTTCATCACTCCATTTATTTCTTAACCCATTTATTCTATCATTTTCCATTGGAATCCAACACTCTTTTGGAAACCTGTAATCTTCCATCTCAAAAATCTTCCTAATATAATTTACAGCTTTTTTTCAATTGAAGGGTAAACATTTCTTCAACATCAATTTCCATTCTCAAAATATACACTCATGGACAAAAAAATTAGCGCACCAAGAAGGAGTCGTCAAAATGAAACGAAAATTTACATTCGTAGCGACTACTTTGATATAAGTAAATGATTAGAAAATCAAAGAAAAAGGATAATTTATTTCAGAGAAAAAGGCAAAAGAACGGAGGAGTTAATACTCCGTTGGACCCCCTCTAGCGCGAATGCACGATGCGATACGATCGGGCATTGAGTCATACAAGTTCTGTATGATGTCTTGAGACATTTCGTTCCATATTTGCTGTAACCTTTACTCTAGTTCGTTCAAACTCGTGGGATGCCCAACTCGTCGTCCCAAATGATCCCAGATATGCTCGTTTGGAGACAAATCTGGGGATCGGGGAGGCCAAGGAAGGGTAGTAATAGTGCGGAGACAGTCTTGTGACACCCTTGCCGTATAAGGCCGAGCATTGTCTTGTTGAAAAATGGCTCCTGGGAGCCGTTGCATGAGTGGCAACACATGTGGTTGCAGGATTTCATGAACATACCGCTGGGCTGTCATGGTGCCACGGAACAATACTACGGGTGACCGTGTATTGTAGGCAATGGCACCCCATACCATCACACCAGCTGTGGGAGCGGTGTGTCGCTGTACAGCAAAGGCAGGATTGAAGCGTTCACCACGGGGTCTCCACACACGAACACGATTGTCATCACTGCCGAGATTGAATCTGGTTTCGTCGCTAAAGACGACCTGGTTCCATTCCGCTGCAGTCCAGTTTCCTCGTGCGCGGCAAAACTCCAAACGGAGGCGTCGATGGGTGGGCGTCAAGGTCAGCACACGTAATGGGCGCCGCGATACCAACTGTCCTTCAGCCAGGCGCCTTCGTATGGTTCGAGAAGACACAGCGGCCCCTAGTGAAGGTGGTACCTGTGCCTGGATGGCGGCCGATGAAGCAGTTGGCTGTACGCGTGCATTTCTGACTATGTGGCGGTCTTCTCGACGACTGGTCTGTCCAGGGCGTCCTGAGCCTGGTCTTCGTGTACATGACATCTCTCGGGTCCACTGGTCCCAAAACCTCCTCACAACACAATCAGAGCGGCCTAATTGACGAGCTATTCGCCTAGCTGAACACCCAGCTTCCATCATCCCGACGATTCTCCCTCTCTCAAACTGCGACAACTGCGTATACTGTCTTCGAACACGGCGTAATGGCATGTCTACCTCAGCTCTTCCTTTGTAAATGATTCAGCACACTCAAACAAGCTTTGGTTACCTGTTTTATACTCCACAGACTACGATGTTCAACGCCCTCTACCGGCTATACGTAATGCGCAATCACGCTGCATTTCTAATCATTTGCATATCTCCCCGACATGTACCTTCATTGCAAGTTTCGTTACGATCCCGCAATTATTTCTTGGCGCGCTAATTTTTTTGTCCATGAGTATAATTTGGGATATTCTAATTTAATCCTAACAGAATTTTGATATATTTTCTTTGTACAGTAGAGCCCCGATTATCCGCTGAATTGGGTGGCAAGTGCTTGGTAGATAACGAAAATCGCGGATAACCCGAAAAAAGACTAAAAATGAGATGTAAACACGAAAAAAATATTTCACCATTAAAAACTACGTTTAATTGTAAAAAAAAACCATAACCCGTAAAATTTAAATTCTATACAGTAAAGCAGAAACCATTGCTTTACGTTTGCATCCACAAATTCCGAGAGGGCCTATAGGATCACAACGCACAATAAACCTGTCAGTAATTTTCGATCTTCGCACTGAAGGGCTTATTGTATTTTCCCTGTTGTTAGCTTGGATTAAAATTGTTTTGTTTTTTTCGAAGTTCGTAATGAATAAAATTTTACGGGGCACTCGCGGAAAATCGGGGCTCCATTGTATTTTTTCTAATTCCCTTCTTTTTGCCCACCCCCAAATTTCTGCCCCATATATGATAGAGCTTTCAGCTAATTTATTAAAGAGCCACAGATGCGTCTTAGGTGAGCCTATTACCGTCGTTTTGATTATTTTACTAGTTTCCACTGCCGCAAATGTGCCTTTATTACTTAAATTTCTTATCTGACTTTTTGGGCTATTGCATCCATTCATCCAATAGCCTAGATAGTTATACTCATTTACTGTTTCAATTACCTTTCCCTCCCAAAACCATTCTTCATTTTTGCTTTTTTTCCCCCATTTTTAAAAATAACAATTATGTTTTTTGCAAATTAATTTTTAATTTTAATCCCTTCAAGAATTTTGCCGTAACATTTATTTTCTCCTGCATGTCTATAATATTATTTGATATTATTACAATATCATCGGCGTAAGCAAGATATCTTATGTTACTTTGCACCATCTTAACAGCTCATGTACTTGCCTCCTTCAACTTCTTTTCTAAACCTTTTATATATGTAGTAAAAAGTAAAGGGCTGAGTGAACACCCCTTTCTCAGTCCTGTATTTGAACAAAAACTATATGACAATTCATTTGGAACTTTATATTTTGTTTTCCTATTTTGGAAAGATGCATTTTTGCCCATTCAAACATTTCAGTCTTTATTTTCAAATTTTTATAAACATGCAGAATTTTCCAATTAAAAAAATAATATCTAATGCTTAAATTAAAAGGGAAAATTTGCAATAACATTTTCAAACGTTCTTAAATGATGCTGTTTGACCAAAAATTTCCACCGAATTTTCTAAATAAAAAAAAAAACAGTGGATGGCCCAACGTTGGCCATTTGTTGAAACTGTAAGCGATTGGTGAGACATGGGACTAACAGTCTGTCTTATATGAATTACGTTATCTTATATGAATTATGTAAACAAGGTAGGAGCAGTAATCGTAATAGCGATCGCATAATGTACCACAGCTTCTATGCAGAATGAACGTTGAAATCTCGGAATCTTTACAAATTCAAAACCCACAGAAAAATAGATTTCTGTTTCTGCTCTCTGTAGATTTGGGAGATCCCATTATAATAAAAATAGACCAATCATTGTAAGATTTCTTTCAAGAAGAAAAAAAGAAAATTGGCTTGATATAACTGATTCATGTAATAATTCTGGTTAAAGTCAGTATAAAACATAAAGAAATAAATGTTTATGATATACCATTCTTTAATAAAACTTACAATTTAAGATCAAATTCTAGAGGTGACCTATAACTTGAGAAGCACAGATCTTCTACTCAAATAATAAATAGAGCTTTTTTTGTTTGTTTTTTTCAAAAATATTTTTAAAATTAGCGAAATAATATTTGAAATATTAAATTTATAAGCAGTCTGATACCAAAATAAATAAATAAATCAAAGAAAGGAAGTTTTCAAAGATAATACTGAGACAGAAATTATAAATTTCATTGTTATTTTCATCAAATATTACAAAATAAAATTAGTTTTTAACTATATTGACTTCGTTTTTTATAAGGACCAATGAAAATTAAAGAAATGTAATGCTAGCAAAGAAATTGAAAAGAAAAGAGCAATACTACGTCCGTAATAATTCATAATTCATGAAAAAAATAAATATGCCTTCGCACACTAAGCCAACATCAACGGGAATCCTAAACTACTGTTTCATCCGTATTAGAAATCATCAGCAGAATTTACTCTTGATGTTTGGCTCAGACTACGCGAAAGCTAAGGAAAACGTTGATGAAATTCGTGAGTTTTTTTTGTTTTATGTTTGTTTTTCTTTTTTGTTATTTTGTAGAAATAAGTGATGTTTTACCTGTGTTATCATAAATTGCTAATTTAAATGGTGAAAGGAACAAACAAACATTAAAAATATGGTAAAAATATGCATAAATTAAATTGTTTTTTATAAATATGTTTAACATAATTTTAAGTTCATTTCACTAATTAAAAAAAAAATTATTTTGTAATATTTACTAATTTGTTGAATAATAAAAGTGATATTCTGTCTGTGAACTTTTAAAGATTTTTATTTTATGAGTTCATCTCCGATATTTTATACACATTTTAATTTATGTCAATCGTAAAAAAAAAAAAGTGTAGGGCTCAGAACCTGGGTTATTTTCATCAGTTTCATTTAGTTAA
>JAFIDM010094408.1:0-13989 GCA_023159025.1 Thereuonema tuberculata
TCAGGGAAAAATCAGGGAATTTTTTTTATTCAGATTTTGTAGACACCCTGGAGAAACTTTTGATGGCTGTAATGCAATCACTCCTATCAGAGAACACATAATTATGCCACTTTTTAAATTAAAATTAACCAGTTTTTTTGGTTGATTTGTTTTTTGGTTTATTTTTTAAGAAAATTCATTATCCAGCTAGCTTTGCAAAACATTTGCAGAAATTATAAATGTAAGAAATGAAGGACAACTGAACTTTTATATAGATTTCAATATTCCTTATAAATACAGAGTTACAGCATCTATTTAAAAAAGAATACATAAAAATATACAGTTTTAAAGTTTAAAAAAATGCATTTAAAAAAATAGAGAGTTAATAAAGATGGTTCTGAATCAAAATTCCTACATGTGAAATAATAAAAAAAGAAAATAGATTTGAAAATCAAGTAAATCACAACAGAAATATAAAAATAAATATTTAATTTGAAATTCAATTAATAAGCCAGGTTTGAAATTTGACTGAAATGAACTGGAATTATAATGAACGAGTTTGATCAGTAAATGGATGAGATTTCATCAAAGACTGGTTTTGTCAGGGTCCAGATATTCTCATTCTTTCCCATTTCTAATATTACAGAAATATTATTTAGTGTTAATTAGATTGTGGAACAACCAAACAACTAAGGGAAAAATAATAATCTTCATCCAAAGATATTAAAGAGCTTTGATATAATTACATAAGAATATATTGCTATTTATAAATATTGCTGTGTCTTACATTTTGATTTTTAGATCTTTTATTTATTAATTTTTAATACCAGTTTTTTTTTTTTTTTTCCTATCGATATACAGTAGTGTTTTATTTCACATTCTTACAATCAAATTAGTCAAAAATAATGTTTTTGCTAATTAATTAATTTCTGATTTTAAGAATTTAATTAATCTTAAAATATCTAAAAGTTTATAATTTGACACACATTGTGCAACTTTTCTTTTTAATAATTTTTAATTAAAAGAAAAACTGAATTCACTGGAAGTTTTGTTTCTGAAAGCGAGATTCGCTCTTTATATACACCAACACGATGCTCAGTTCCAATGCACTGTAGCTCTGGCTATTCATCATTCCTCGAGTGCTAATTTTTGATCATTTGCAGATTCAGTCGAAAGGTTTTTGCTTGTGAAGTTTCATTACTATCAGATTATTTTTTCGGAAGTGCACTGATTTTTTTTTTTTGTCAAAGAGTGTTTATAACTACATTGACTGTAATTACTTAAAATTTACTTTTTAAAAGTTTTCAAATTTCACATTTTCTTTTTAATTTACTTAGATTGTTTGCTAGACCAAAAGTATGGGAAAAAAAAAGAATTATATTTATTTCCCAATGTATTGTTGATTTTGAATTTTATTTTCTGTAGAAAACGGTAATTTTTATTTTGTACAAGCATAATAAGATTAATAATTTTTGATGGTATATGTTAGTTGGTTTTTATTTATTTTTATTTTGGTTATTGTGGGCGAGAGAATTTGATTATTTTTTTTTTATTTACATAAAAATTTTATAGAGACATTTTAATATTAAGAAACAAAATGATATCTAAATATTTCACTCAGTTTACTCAAAGTAGAGCTTTTTTAAAATCATTGACTTGTTTGATCAGAAACTTAAATCAGCTTCATTTTATTTTCTCAATTTCATTTTAATTTTAGTAAATGAAACATACATTGTTCATTTTTGCTTTGTAAATGATTTAGGGGAATGTATGTAAAATACAGTAAAAAAAAAAAAAAGTAAATAAATAACTGAGCAAAAGTTAGTTTTACAAATGCAATTGTTTATATCTACGTCTGAATTCTAATAAAACACATGCATATATAAAATATCTAAAAACCTCTTTAATTATGATTTTGAAGACATGAAAAAAAAAAAAAAAAGCTGATTTAATATTATTTAAAAATGTCTTTTTTGAAAGGCTTGAGATTACATTGCAATGTAAAACACTATTACAAATTAGTGCAAGTGCCTTCATTTGTATAATATCTGTATAAGGCTTACATCTCTCATTTGGTGAGCAATTTTAAAGCCAATAAGATTCCAAGCTGTCAGTACAGTCTTCATATTTAAATAACTTTCTGTAAAAATATATTTACAGAAAAGGGGAAAATTAATTTTGTTGATTGCAATTCTATATTTATATCAATTCTGCTATTACTGTTAAAGCTATGCACTTTGTTGTTATTGGTTTTATCATTCGCAATGCTGCAAAGGATGTTAACACTATGTAAAATAATGCTGTATAGATTGCTATTAATAAAAATAAAGAATTTGCGTTATTGTCAATAGACATTAAATTCGTAAATTAAAAACAAGCTTATATTAATATAAAGGTGGGAACCATACTAAAATTTCCTGAAAATTCAGTCAGATTTAAGTTTAAGTTTTCCTAAGACACAGAAAGTAGGTTGTTTTCACGAATTAAGTATCTAAAGTAGTAGTGATAAAATGAACTCCGTTATAATGATCATTAGAGATAACACACAGCAGTACTTTTAGTCTTCTGATAAGATCAGCAGACTTATATTCCCGTTTTGTCTGTCAGGTAGGCAAGTAACATTAAAATCCCATTAAATTATCATTAAGCACAACAAGCCGCGCTGGTGTGGTCGAGCGGTCTCAGGCGTCGGTCTGTCGTGAGATCAATGTGCCAGCGCCCGGGTTCAAATCCCGGTAGCGAGCATGGATGTTTCAAAAATTTCCTTTCCTGTGTTGTAGCCTCTTCTTCACTTTCTCTTCGGTCTGACGTCATTCCTTAATGGCGTCCTGGGGAAGGCCACGGGAAACCACCCCAGTATCTTTCCCTTGTAATTCTAGGGAGTCTGCTAGGGGTTCGCCGTCTTGGGAACACTAGCGCTCCCTGGAGCACGGTTGCTTCGGCAACGAAGCTCGCACTTTGGTGCGAACCGACCACACACAAGCACAACAATTGCACATTTTGCATTCGCAACAATCACATTTATAATAATTAAGAATTTAAAGCAATATCAATGATATTTTCTTACCAGAAGACATTGAGAAGCATTGTGATTGGTTTTCTAATCGCTTTCCCTACCTTGTTTGATAGTATTTCAGTTTTATTAATTCATTTGTTGATTTCATTACATTAAAAGCACAAGCTGGCAAATGATTACGCAGACATTGTTTTTCTCTCCAATTCCATGTCTTTGTTTTAATATAATAGATTATTATGCTTTGAATGATATAGTTAGACATCCAAATGTGAATTTTTTCCAAGGACTTTCTTTTGATATATCAGAGTATTGATGTTTCCATGTTTTCAATTTATTTTTATATTATGGATTTGCAGGTAATGCTGTTTACAGCACTGAATTTTCATCAATCACAATTTGAGTTGTTTATAGAGGATCATTAAAAATCACAACAAAGAAATAAATTTCCTTGCAATTAAAAAAATATAAACACACCAATATTTTTTTTTTTAATATGAAGTTTAATTATTTACTTTATTTGAAGTGGCTAACATGAAACTTTCACATTATTTTATATTCCAGTGTGACTTTCTTTTTTCCCTGCTATAATAGATCAAAAAATTTAATAAATAGCTTTTCTTTAATCTTTTTATTGTAGCAGATACAGAAGCTCAATTATTATAAATTTGTTGTAAAATCATTTCAAAGTAGGAAATTATAATTACCGACTCATCTCCAGCCATCCCAGAAAAAAACCTGAATATAAATAAAACCCATTTAAGATTTTTCTGCTGTATATTGTATCTATAACAAAGTATCTATAACTCCCTGCTTATGCATACTGGGTCTGGAGTAGTTTCCGTTAACTCATTTTTCCTAGCTCAACACCTTTAGAAGCAGAGGGAAATGGTATTACCAAACATTTATAGTTGTTCAGTATCACAGAAGCTGAACAAAAATTGTTATGTTTCATAATTCTTTTTTTCTTAATTATCCTTTGCTCCAGCAGATCAAAAATTAAGAAACTGGCGATACATGATATCTAAAGATCTATCAATCCAGCAAATGGGCAACTCCATTCTATAAAATAGGTTAATTGGAACGAAAGCCATTTCTTCTTTTTGTCATTTGATGAGTTAGTGTTGGTTATTAATCATCATTAGTGTTCACATTACTCGATTTTTAAATTCTTGGTTGGATGGTCTATCCTTGTATTAAAATGAAGCAGCCATATAATAGTCACAAATGTCTGACAATAGTAAAGATGCATTAGTACAGGAACTACTAATGCCTCATCGATGACAATAAATGGTAATTATTAGTCAGAGTTGTTTATTTATAATTGGCTTACAAGATCTGCAGAATAGCCTCAACTACTGTATAGGACCTAATTGGCACCACTGCCACTTTCGATACCAGGAAATTTCAATAATAGAAGCTTTTTTGAAACAAAGATCATTCTTTTTATAATGAGCAACTATTACAAAAATTGATTCTATTACTGCTATTTGTATGTGCTAAAAAACAGTATTTAAAATAAAGTTAAATGCTTAGGGCTTCAGGCTGAACACAGAGAATTTTTTTCCACATTGAAAAAGAAATACATTGTGTGGACATTTCGAAACTAGTTTGTGCTTTTAAATTTTAAAATATTCATTCTCTGTGTGTTTGGCCTGAAGCCCTATTTATTGATATTTGCACACGTAAATTTCCTACAGTAAAATTAAATACACTGATCTAAAAAAATCTAAGCACCTCATAGGGTGAAGCATTCAATTTGAATGAAACTTGTAAGTCATTTGGATGAAAAGAATTGGAATGATTCAAATTCAATGAAAAAACAAATTCTTCTTTTACAGCAGCAGCAGCATTGTTATTATTAATACTGTGTTGAGCTGCCTCTGGCTGATCTTCATGCTGATATATGGCATAGAGGGAGTGAAAAACTCCTGATATATGTTGTCTTGTGGCAGATCATACCAAACTTGCTGCAACTGCTACTCCAAATGTTGGATGTTTGATGCAGTTGAAGTCCTAGCATGTGCTAGACATGCTCGATGAGGGATAAGTCTTGGAACCTGGCTGGCCAAGGAACGATTTGAATTGCTTAGAAGCACTGCTGCAAAGCATATGCAGAATGTGGAAAATACTGCATTATCCTGCTGGAAAATTTGTTCTTGGCAGATGTAACACAAAAACAATGGGTTGCAGGATCTCTGCACGTATTGCTATACATTTCAAGCACCTCAAATTGCTTTGTGAGGGATCTGCTATCGTAATAAATGGCTCCCCACACCATTACACCGACTGTAATGACTGTAGTGTTTGTGGCTCTCGACTATGTTGCTAGGATTGAGCACTACCCAGTCCTTCTCCATATGCGGATGCGATGATCATCTGCTGCCATACAGAAGTGGGACTCATCAGTAAATAAGATACGAGACAATGTCTCTCGAGCACTACACTATAGATAAAGCCTCCGATGCTGGTTGTTAAAGGCAGGCCTCGTAAGAGGTGACGGGAATGAAGCCCAGCATTTGTAATTCATCTAGCAATGGTAAGTGTAGGTACCACTTGCTTTAGTAGGATGCCACATCTCTGGATGTTGAAAGCTGTCAGGAGTTAGGTCTTGCCTTACAACCAGCCAGATGGCTCCAGCAATGGTACTGTTGGGCCGACCAGAGCCATCATGACTTGTATAAGTTACCCTCACTCATATTCCAATAGCACTTTTTTACAGAATTATCACTAAAATCTAAATGGCAAGTGATTCATCTGCAGTCCCACAATGCTGCCTGTCTGGTAGTCCTTGGCTGTTTACTATAGTCAATCAATAAATAAAGTTAAATTTTATAAACTTTAAATCATGTATCATTTTAGAGTGTGTGTATAAAGTTCCAAGTTAAAGTTGTAGTTTCACTACAAATTTCAGAAAGGCATTTGATATAAAATTTAAGTTTAACCCTGGTGAAGAACATGTTTTTAGTTAGGTGTGGTCAGTCTCTGAGACCAAAGTATAGTCCGTCTAAGTCAGCTAGGCAGTCCCTTCTCAGGCGTTGGGACTGAGAACTTGAAAAAATAGGGGAGAAAGGGTATAAGATAAGTAGGGGTAGGGAGGAAAGATTACAACAGTATTGGCAGAGCTTGACCTCGTTATCATCGGCTTTAAATAACCATATTTCCGAAGAGCTGAATTCTCAAAATACTAAAAAAAAGATCACATAAGGCCTTTTTTTAATTCCGTAACAATACCCTGATACCCTTTCACCCCTATTTTTTTCAAGTTCTCAGTCCCAACGTCTGAAGGGACTGCCTAGCTGACTTAGACGGACTATACTTTATGTTTAGTTTGAACATTTGTTAAACTTCAGTAACACTTATTTATAATTAGGAAATACCCATTTTTACCTTTAAAACATAATTTTGTAATACCTGTAATTTGCTCATAGATTTCACGTAAAAATAAAAATCATGTTCTTTTTTTTAAAAAAAAATACAATAATTAATAAAAGTAATGAGTACATATAATTTATGTCAATGCAAATCAGTAGTTAAGTGGCAAAATATAGAATATTAAGTAAACATTAATGAACAAAATTTAGCAGAATGAAGGCAAACAATGCACAATCAGATTAGTGTGGTGGGTGTCAAGAGACCGAATTGTTGCCTATTTCATAAACAATGGATGAAACTGAATCACCTACTGGCAAATAGTTGAAGCTATTTCAGGAAGCTACCATAAAAAAAACAGCTCTTGTCATCGATTGTTTAGAGATATAATTTAAACAATTGTATGTAACAGTGTTAGAGACAGCGTCACTAATGCATGATTAAAAGAACTATAAATTTTGAAGAAGCTCAAAAGCTTGTAAAGACATTTTCCTGTCAAAGATTCCAATTTTTCCTAATAACTGAATTGAGAAATTGATGAAAAGTTGGAAGATAATAAAATTGCAATGAATTATTTTTTTGGGGGAGATTTAATATGCTTTTCTTATATTAAACAAAACTTTATCCAATGTGTCGGAGTTCAGACTAAATTCCATCACAGGAGATGCCTTTTCCAATTTGTTGCTAAAGAACCTCTTCAATCTCCTGGATGAACAGCAAGTGGCATCAACCTGTTAGGATTCATTCTCAGAGGTTGCTTATTTTCTTTACTCAAAAAAGTCATTTACTTCCTTTAAGAATATATAGAAATATGTTCAAATTAAATATTTTATCTGTTCTGATATAAACACCATGATATCTGAAATACTAACCTTTAAAACATTCAAGAATTCCTACTTTCTTAAGTATACAGCATTTAGCCCCCTGTTTCCCAACGTGGGGCGCACGCCCCACAGGGGGCAAATTGATTGTTAAGGGGGGCAATTGGAAAATGGATAATTGGTTTTTTTTATTGTAAAAGTTAAAAAGTCCTTTTTTTTTTTGGTGGGGCATAGCATACTTTAGATACTTTAGGTGGGGCATAGCACAAAAAAAGGTTGGGAAACACCGTTTAGCCTATTAAATGTAGGACAAGATATGCATGTATTTGATAATGTTTATTTAGATTACCATTCTGTTTAAAATAAAGGCAAGTTTATTTCTTTGCAAAAATTTACATATCATATTCTTTTTAAGTGAAGTGATAAATAGAAAATAAAAAGTTAATCATTAATTATATTATTAAAATTAAAAATGTTTAATAAAAGGATAAAATATGATAAAATATTTTTTAAACGTTAAAAGTGATGTATCTCTACCAAGGATGCAAACAATTAAATTTTTTTGGCCAATGAAAATGAACTACTGTCACAGTACACAGTTCGTCTGCACAACCTGCACCCTATAAAATAGTTTGCAGATATTGACTGATCATTCTGGTTATGGTTGCCATCTAACCGAGTTTACTACTAGTAATTTGATGCACAGGAGACCCTTCACGCAATTGGACGTCTGAGAGGCCGTATTGTCGGACTACGAGAAATAGGGTGTTCATACGGAGCAATCTGCCTTCATCTGATACCACCATGGCAAGGTGCTGGCAGCAGTGGTTGCAACAAAGTATGCATCAACGCTATGAAGGCTCCAGAAGGCCAAGGAGTACAACAGACAAGATTGGGTGATTGTGTAACAAGCCCAAACTGCTCCAAAGATCATCATTATCCACAATACAATGCGCTGTATCATCATCTGTGCACCTACATCCACTATCACGCACCGTTGCACGACACCTGTCTGAGGCATGATTACTCTCATGTCGACCTTTAAGATATCTGCCATTAACCACCCTACAACGACAGCTCATCTTGCCTGAGCGTCATGAAAGGCAGCAGAATGGAATCGCATCGTGTTGAATGATGAATCCTGCTTCAGCCTTGGATGACCATCGCAACTGTGTATGGAGGAAACCAGCAGAGTATTTTGTAGTGACACACACCCATTTACTCCAAGTGTGATGAATTGGGGTGCCATCTCCTACAACAGCAAGTTCGCCTCCCCCTATTAGTAATAAGTACCACATTAACAACTCAGCGATACATAGATGATATCCTACGACCAGTTGTGTTGCCTTTCTTGGCTTGTCTGCCATGAACCATTTACCAACAGGATAATACCTGACCTCATATGGCATACGTATATCTCCAATGCCTCTGTACTCTTCAAACCCTTCCTTGACCAAAAAGAACACCAGACCTTTCACCAATCGAGCACATCTGGGACATGATGGGGCTGTCAAGTGCGGTCATCACAGAATTTCAGAACTGGATCAGAAGTTGTAAAATGCCTGGCAAAATCTGTGACAGGATGACGTCAGGGCTCTGTAGGCTCCATGCCTCGCTATAGCAACATGCATTGCAGCCAGAGGAGGTTTTGCAATGCACTAACCTGTAATCTTTCTGTTGCAGTTGTTAGGCATTAAAGTATCCTACGACTTTGAAATTGTAATCATTGCATTGTTTATATATGTACATCATACATGACAAATTTTATACCATACAGACGCTTTCTTCATGGTGCTTCGATTTTTTTTGGCAAAGTGTATAAAGATACATTGGCTATATTCTATTTAAAGCTTTTAGAAGCTGACTGGAATAACAGCCTAGTGTCCATTCCTGCTTCCATGCAGTGCAGCCATAGTAATCATGTCATGAACGAATTGGGATGAGCTTCTCAACAACATGCAATGGCCAATACCTTCAAGTTGTCAAAATGACAAAGTTTAAACCCTCATTCCCTGGATGCCAATGTACTCTGACTATCCAGTGTTGGTATTTGAAGCCAGAGGGTGCAAATAATCATAGATTACAGGACTAGGCTGGCATTGATTGATGACCTGAGCTATGTATAACTGTCAAACGCTTTCGAGTGAAGGAAAATTACACGACGGAAGGAGTTAAAGGAAGAGCTTAGCAACATGGAATGGCATATCGTAGGTCTAGTGAAGTCAGAAGAAAAGGTGTAAATGAAGGAGTGAACATCTTTACAACTGGATACACAAAAAAGTGGAAATAGTGTTGACAGTAATACAGATAATTGTTAAAGAAGTATTGCTACTCTGTCAAAGAGATATCAGATTAAGATAATTCGCCAATAACTTGTCGTTCAGAAGTGGAAATTGAAGATTTTTACAAAGAAATACAAACGGCTAAGGAGCACTTAAGAATTATTACAGGAGATTTTAATGCAAGAATTGGTAAACAACAGAAAGACGAAAGTTCAGTTATTAGACATGGATATGGAGAATTATATATGAAGATACTATTAAAAAATAATACTATAAAAATAAAATAATACTATATAGTTATAATTTATATATTACTAAAATCTTTTCCGTCTGTGTGGCGCAGTTCAACAATGGCCAAGGGTATGCCTGTGTAATTGTTGCGAATGCAAAAGGCGCTGTTCTTGTGATGTCCAATATTCACAATGGTAGTGCATCAATGGAAAACGGGTGTTCAGTTGTCATTGTTGCGAGGAAGTCGACAAATGCAAAATGAGCAATGTTGCGTTTTCTCCGTCAGCAATAGCAAGCGCTATCAAATAATGAGTTCATTCAAAAAGGAATAACATATCACTATTTGCTCAACTATTCAACAAATCAAAACCGCTTTCATTGGAAGCGATTCTTCTTGGATTATCCGTGCTCTTAAATAGCGACCAATGTAAATTCCTAACCTTATTTACTGTAAACTCAAATTGTTAACAGTAAATAAGGTTAGGAATGTATATTGGTTGTTATTTAAGAGCACAAGCTGATTGTATATTTTCATACATCAGATATTAACGATATTGTGAAAGATATTGAGAGAAAACGATTGGAAAGAGGATAACTTACAGATTTGGATCGAAAGAATGAAGCCGAACATAAAAGACAGTTGTGAGCTAAGGAGACACAAGAGAGACAGAGGGTAGATGCCGAACGACATCAGGCAGAGAGAGAGGCAGAGACTTTAGGTCCCCGAACTCTACTTCATCTAACATCCATCTCAATATATCTATCTTCTTCAAACATCTATATCGATCAATCTGTACACGGGGGCCTAGACTATTAAAAAAAGAGTGAATGAGGAAACATGTAAGTTGAAATTGTCGAAAATTACCCTGCATGATAGATGGTCTTTGGAAAGCTTATCAGGAGAAATCGCTAAAAATGATAAGACTACTCCATAATGGAAATTAACGTTGCAGAGCAGTAGCAGAAGTAAAAGGCTATTAAATTGAACATCATTGATGGTGGAGACACGGGTTTTTTACAGCAATGCATCTAAAATTCGTTTCCAGAGATCTAGAACAATCTTCAGTAAATTGTTTGCATGAAGATACAGAAAAATAAAGATAGGAACGTTGTCAAACGGGCCGATACCATCTCCTAAACTATTTACTGCAGTAATTCAGGAAGTCAACTAGACTTAGCCAAAGATGCTACGGATTTGCAATCGGCGATATAAGAACTTGTCAATGAAAGCTAAAAGGCTGAATTTAAGCTAAACTCAAAGAAAGCAAATATATTTAATCATCAATAAATCATCAAAAATAACACATTAAACTTACATAAATTCCATTTTATTACTTAACTAATTACTTAACGTCCTAATTATTACGTAATAATTTATAATAAAGCTTCGTGCTTCATATGGCACGGAGCATGTGACGTTTTTGTTATTGTTTAGTTTAGAATTCATGGATGTTATTTAAAATATTTTTAATTTGGGAAGAAGGAAGATGGTTTTCTTTTCCCTTTGTAAAAAGCTTGAAAAAGAATTTCCGATATGAAATTCGAAATATTGCAGTTTGGATTTGAGGATTTGGTAATAAAAAGCATATATATTTAATGTATTTTATTAATAGGCAACGAATTAAAGTTGATGATGATGAATTAAAGGAAAGTTAGCTACGTATATCTTGGACATCAATTTAGTATTTTATTCCAGAAATTAACAGAATCAAAGTCGCATGGTGTCCCTTTGCAAAAATGCTGCAGTATTGAAAGGAGCAATGCTAATACGTTTAGAGAAAAAGTTTGTGTTTTAACCAGTTTTACCATGTGGAACGGCAACATGGAAAGCAATATGAGACAAGATAAAAACAGGTTTCGCAAATTTGCTGCGTTACCCGCATTAGGCTTTGACAGGATAAATGGTAATTGCCGTATATCTTTGCAGTTTCTAGGTTTTAAAGGAAACCCAAAGATCATTCTTCTGATTGGATTTCGATATTAGGCAAACACTAATTTGTCGTCTAAGTCAGTTCCTAACAGCGAGGACTAATAATAAATTGTATTATGATTCTTAATACCTCCCCTCGTACGCTTTTTGAGTCTTGCACTAGCTGATTAGCTCTGGCTGAGGAGAGCCTAATAAGCTCGAAACGGCCGTCCCAGAGTATCAGCTCGACTCAAAAGGCATTCTAATTTAAATTATTATTATTTTTCTTTGAACTTGTGGAACAGATAACTAGCCAATGAATCCTTGGATAGCATTAGCCAGTTCAACATGACGCTACTTTGGAAGCAAGTCTTCTTCACCTGCATCTAATTCAAGGCGATTTAAACGATCTTGTTCGGGATATGATTTTGTCCAGAAGAAAACAGACCGAACTTTTGGGATCTCGACTTAACGGCTGGAAACTACTTCAGCAAGATTCTCAACTTGATGGTTTTGAAAGAAAAAATGACTTCATGTTTAAAACCAAATTAAGCTTTATTTGCAAGAAGATGCTGTAGTTTATTTTATCAAAGGGCAAATATTGCTACAACAGAATCGAGACTTCATTGACTCCTTTAAATAGTTTGAAAGAAGTCCTTTTGCAAAATGGAGCCAAATTTCCTTCTGTGCTGTTAACTTAGTGCCAAAATAAATTCCATGGAAATGAATTTATTTTCTAAAAAAAAAATAAATAAATAAATAAATATGCAAGTACAATTGGAATTCCTAAAGCGATTTCAAAGTCATTGTATGTTATACTTGTTGCAACTCGACTATACAAAGCTGTTTCTTGTGCGGGTGGGACACTTCAATGAAGAACTAACCAGAGAATCAGTCATAATTCCTGAAAAGAAGTTTTGCCCAGGGTTGAAAACTTATTTTTATATATTAATAATAAAAATGTTTTTTTTGTTTGTTTGTCCCTTATGCGTTCCTATACCATTCATCAGATTGCGATGAAACTTTGGTGAGTTGTTGTGCGCACGCCCTCAAAGGTTTCTGAATTAGTAGAACCATTTTACAATATCTGGTGCACGAGGAGTTCCAAAAAAATGAGTATTTCCGGTTTCAACATTGGCAGTTTCCGGTGCGACTCACATTTGCAATGACCATCAACAAAGCACAGGGACAACATATGGACAGCTGAATGTGGCCTGCTCAGGCGTCGGAAAACCTTGATTTATTCGTGTATGCACCAGATGGGAGAAAAAAAAAAAAAAAAAAAAAAAAGAAACCTTGTATATCCAAAAAGCACTTCAATAAACAGAATTGAAACACAAACACTTTCTTTCTTTGAGTGGCATTGCAACGCATGCGGGTACAGATAGTTACTTATAAAATTAGGAATTTGTAAAATTGTTAAAACCACGGATAAAAATGGTGCTGGATTTGCTTATTTGAAGGAAAAGTTCTCTATAATAAGTGATGTTAAAATTGAAGGCATTTCTTTAATTTAGGTCAAAAATAGAAAATTACTTTTGGGGGAATTGTAAAGCACAGAACTACATAACGTTGTGGCTGAACTTTACATATTGCTGCTGTACACTAAAGAGGAATATTCCAGATGCTAAGTACACAAACAATCGAGGATTTTAAGAAACATGAATAGCGTCGAAAGATTTTATTTGTCATTGTTTTAGTATAACCTGTGTCGCTGAAAATCCTCTTGCCAGAGAAAATTAAAAAAAAAAAAAATTGTATTCAGCATAAAAATATCTATTAGGATCGTTTTTTTTCATTCAATTTTAATTTTTTTTTTTGTCGTTAGTTTAATTATAGTTTTTTTATAAAATTTCCCAGGAGAAGTTATTTTGGCTTATTAATATGCAGGTGAACTTTTGTAAGGTTGGATATGAATGTATTATTTTTTTTTGCCGTAATTACTTTTTCTTATACGGTTAGGGAATAAAAACTATATGGGATCACTTACAAACTGGAGTTCAACGTAACCATATCAATGTAAAAAATAAAGATTGATATAAACTGAGTTTTACATAACAATGAACGATCCCAGACAATTCTTTTTACGATGACTGAGGACTAAAGGGGGGGGGGGGGAGCTAGGCTTTCTTGAAGACCTAATTAACTAAAAGCAGGTTTCTCACCACCCCCTTGAAATATAACCTTCTGCTATAGTGAAACATTTGCTCTTCGCCAGTTATTGTCCACAAAACGACCATCTGACGAGAAGTTCAATGAAAAGCAAATTTAACGTCCGTAATAATATACAAGTAGAGAGAAACTGGACAAGTAAATATGCCTTCGCACATTGAGCCAACATCAACGGGAATCCTAAACAGCAGTTTCATTCTTATTAGGAAT
>JAFIDM010094409.1:0-13988 GCA_023159025.1 Thereuonema tuberculata
TAAGCCAACAAGCTTCTTATTGGGGACAATTATGAAATAATAGCTCCATCTTAAGTTTTAAAAAGCACACATTCTTTATCCATTGTGTCATCACTAAAAAAATTTTCATTTGTTTGTAAACGTGCATCTTCTAAAAATCTTCATTGATATTATTCCAAGAAAAGAGTCTATTTATCATCGCTTTCACTAATAATAAATCAACGAGAAACCTTACAGTTCGGCAAGAATTTAGGGTAAGATTTTTTTTTTCTTCTTATATTAATAAAACTTTTTTCTTAAACAAGAATAAGTCCATCCAAAAGTTACCAGCTGTGAAACAGCTTTCCTTGAACAAAACTTCTAGACAATTCTTTGGTATCTTTTGTAGTTTACTACCATTTTGTACTTCTTTGATTTAATAATTATGTGAACTCCCAGAAACACACTCTACGCCATCAACTGATCCATTCACCTGAAGACTAAATATGTTCCTTTCTGTTTCCCAGCTACCACTATCAATTTTGGGGAGTATCTAAAAACATTTGTAGATAATAAATCTTCACAATTAAGATTTCGTCCATTATAAAAGTAAATAATGTAAAAAAAGTGAAATTTATACATACATAATTAAAAGATAAAATCAATTAAAAAAATAAAGAATAAAATTTTCACATTTTGGTTACCATTAGATAACCATTTTCAAGGATAAAAAAAAATACAGGATAAACATAAAAACTAAATGTAAAGTTCTTTTGCCATCCTTATCATAACCTTATCTGCCAGAGGATTTTTGTTTTGAGTAAGACTTGTTTCAGTTAAAACTTCATCTCAAAGTCCATACTTAGAGTGTTGTCAGATTAAATATGAAGAATTGTCAGTTTTATTCACAACTTACCTGTAATTTTTTTTATTTATTTAATGCTAGTCAGTCCTATAAGGCATCGGTTCTCAACCGGTGGTATGCATACCCCTTGGGGGTATGCGGTTAACTACCAAAAAGTATTCCCACTAATTATTTTCTGAGACTTTTTTGATTTTATGTCCCATTAATAAAAACTTTGTAATAAAATTTCCATTTAAAATAAAATTTCTTGTTTTTTAATTTAAATTACCTATTCGTAATTAAACTTGAACAGTTTAAAAGTTAAACTTTAACTAATATAACACAATTTAATAAAACTAAAGTGTTTTTGTTGGGGGTACGCATAGTTAATGATACACAAAAAGGGGTATGTGGGTTGAAAAAGGTTGAGAACCCTTACGATAAGGTATACTTTAACAGTATAACTGGTGTATGTGCTAAAGAGATTTCTTTTTTTAGTACTTCACAAATTGTTAAAAAAAAGTGTTCTTTGATGGTCTTTCACTCGATTCATCAAATATTTGGAAAACATAATATTGTAATTGGATTCCTCACATTTCTCACAATTCCAAACAGTGTGCAAAGTTTCTGTAGAGAGATGGCAGCACGGTAGGATAGAAAAATAGTCCTATGAAGTAAGGTTAAAATTGCAGTATATTATTAAATTCCTGAGGTGGAGAGATGATGCATCAATTTGCAGTCATGAACGATTCAAAAGTAGTTTTGGAGCTGCTTCTGTGGACATCAGCACTTGATGCTGGCCAAAACATTGTAGCGATACTGAACAAGAACAAATGCAGTTTTTTGATGGCAATGAAGTGGATAATAGTCCTCTATAGTGACCATAGATCACCTACTGAGTGGAGGAGTGGATTCTTACAAATCTCAGAACAAAAACCAACAAGCTATATTCCATTTTGTTTGTTGGTAACTGTGATGACCATTATTAATAATCTTCGTTATTCAAAGATCTGTGCAGTACGGATGCTCCAAATGCTCATGGAAGATTAAGTGTGCAAGGAAAGGATACCGAAACTGATCTTTTGCACTACTATAAGAATGGAGGGAAGAGTTCCTGTTGCACTTTGTTAGGCATGGGTCCATTACTTTGAACTGGAATCCAAGCAATAAAAAAATGGCAATCACAGAACATCACCACAGAAGAAAATGTTCAAAGACTGGTAGGAACGAATATGACCTCTGTATTTTGGGAAGAAAAGGAGCGATTCTTGTGGACTTCTAGGAGCAGTATTATCATAATAAGCTCTCACTTCTGCATTCAAACTTTAATGAAAGCTGAAGTAATAATCGTCGAATTCGCCTATCAACAAGCCATACTGATGCATTCATCATTAAAAATACTTAAAAATCTGGACGAACAATCATGCCACTTCCAGCACACAGTTCTGATCTTGTACCATCAGATTACCATCTCTTTGGCAGCTTAAATGAAAACCTACATAGAATCATTCAGAAGATGCTAAGACACTAAAATCTGCCGTCTCAACAAAATGGCAGGACTCCTACTTTTACCACTTCTGTGTCTTCGTCAAACATGGGTCAAAACTGTTGAAAAGAACAGTAACTGCATTGAAAAATGAAGTGTCTTCAAGAATGCTCTGGCTTCTTTTAAAAATTTCGGGGGCAGAAGGTTCAGCCAAAAGCCTCTCAACCAGCCAGCCATCCAACCTAAAAAAAATAGCACAGATTCTTTCACGTCATTAATTCACAGCTTTTAAATAAAAAAGAATGAAATGATACTCATCTCTCCCGACCCTTTGAAAACAGGAACTCTAATGTCAAGAATTGAAAGCTACAATGAAATAAACAAACAGTTAAATTTAGATGGACAACAATGTATTAAATTTATTGTTCAACAAAATAAAAACTGGTAGGAATACACTATCCCAAATTTTGAGGAAAAGCTACAGATAAATTTATCTTATTTGAAGCTATATCCAAAATAAGGAAAACCATTAATATATTGGCTTATCTTGCTCTTTTGATGGCACTTTTAACAATTTCCAGACCTTCGTTAAATAATTCTCTGCCGTCTGATATAATAAGTAACAGCTGGGCAGTTTCTGAAGATGCATTTGATGAGGAATGGGATGAACTCATAACTGCTGCAGCAACATTTAAAAGGTCGGCTATTCTTGTTTTCCCTTGTGAAAACTGGAATTGTTCAAGAATCCGTGCACCAGAATTATCACTAAGTTGCTCATCGAAATGATGTAGTAGTTGAAACGATTCACCAAAACTTGCAATTCCTAAATCTCTTGCTTCTACAAAAGTCAATGCATTACTAATAACAGCCAATGATTCAAAAGCAAGTTCTTTCACTTGGTTGTCTGCCATACTGGACATCCACAGCAATCAATACTTGATATTGTCGTTTACTGGGTTTTGGGCTCTGCTAAAACTTCAGCAGTGGGCTGATTATAATGCCATGACTGTTAGTACTTCAAAAACAACCTTTTAATTGTTCACACTCTCTACCAAACCTTCACGGATAAATTTAATCTTCAATAATACAGCCCTAGTGAGTAGCGATATCTCCCATTATCTAGGAGTTTCATTAGATCGACGTCTGTCTTGGAAACCCCATATTCAGTATTGTGCTGAGAAAGCTTTAAAAAGAACAAGAATTCTTAAAAGATTGACAGCTACATCTTGGGGAGCAAATCAAAATGTACTTGGAATTACTTATAAGACGTATATTAGACCGATTCTTGAGTTTGGAAGTGAAGTTACTATCACAGCTAGCAAATGTACTACTGATATACTTAATCGTGTACAAAATATTGCCTTAAGGACGATAACTGGGGCAGCAAAATCCACCCCAATAGCTGCAATGGAGGCTCAGTCACAAATTGTACCATTGGAGGTACATAGAACTCTATGTTAAGTATGGCATTACCCCAGGAGAACCAGCCCCTTTGTGTGCTTACCGGGATTACTTCCAACCTTTACCTGCAGCAGATTATAGCTTAATAAACCATACCTTGTCCAAACATGTGTCGTTGGAACCAGAATTAAGAAATGCAGCTCTTCATATGATCAATGAGAAATATCCTAGACCCGATTGGTTACGTATTTATACGGATCACAACCTTCCGCGGGCGGTAAGTGTGGCGACCTTCCGGATGAGAACGGGACATGATTATCTTGCTGCACATCTCCATCGGATTCGTGTCCTGTCGTCACCAGAGTGTCTGTTGTGTGGCTATGAAATTAAGAATGCTGAACATCTGCAAACATGCCCTGCTCTGGTTCATAACCAAAATTATTGCAATAATCTTTTTAAAGAGGCCCATCTTTACTGGTCAGCACATCACCAAATGGCTCAACAGCCAAGGGTGGGCGTTGGCTAAGAAGAAGAAGAAGGTTTTGAGCGACGCAACCATATTTTATATTTTCTGAACTGGCTTGCAATGTATGGAATCACCTACAAGAAACATTAAAATAATGGAAAATATGACATTAATGCCTCAGAAAAGATTTAGGACATATGAATCAAATCATTTAATTACTGACAATAGACTCCGCAATTATTTTTTATGATAACCGTATTCACGGAAAAATCAAAGACAAGCTATCAGAATTTTAATGCATCATTCTGGACGTCAGAAAGACCAATGTGCATCTAAAGAAAAAAGGAGCTATGGAAGTTTAATAGAGAAAAAGTATTCTCAGATAAAATGAAATGAAATGCCAATTCAGGAACATTCGGAAATGCATTGAATTTGTTTGCATCATTAATTCTTTTTCTTTATATAAGTTCTTCCAGAGTGGAAGTTCATTATCAATGAACAGTTGCATTTCTATATTCCAAAATCTTGTTTCAAATTCACAAATGATGTTCCTTGATGTTTTTTTTAAAGATTGTTATTGTAGTAAATTTATGTATGTTTTTATTTATCTTTATTTCTTATTTTTTAATCTTACCCTTTTTCTACAGGTTCAAAATATACAGCTAAAGAAGATGATTTGTCAGATATCATTCATTTTTCTTAAAAGATTTTCTTGAAATAATAGACTTTAATCTGTCATTTTAGTTTATTTTTATTAATGAACGGATCTAAATATTTTAAAAACTCTAAATTACTGCTTCATAATTATTCCGAAGCAGTTTAAAATAACAAGAAATATACAAAGCTTTGGTTCTACGTATTTTTTTTTATACTGGAATGTTGTACACTATTTACCTTCTAATGAGCAACAAATTTACTACTTTCAAGTCATTGAAAGAATTTTTTTCAGTGAAAAACACTCTGCTCTGTGGTAAATAACACACTCAGCTTCTGAGTTGTGCATAAGGAAACTCTCCTTCTCATTTGAAAATAGACTTACCTTCTTGTCCCACCTCTTGATTGACTCGTTTAAGTCTGTGAAATCATCTCTTGTCTAGTACAGAAATTTTGACAAAGAAATAGAATAGAAATTCCTAACCAATTTCAGGATTTTGAAGTTGGATCTAAATTTGGTTACCCAAACATCTTATAACTTATTAGAAAAATACTCCCAAACACCTTCCTATAAAGTATGATTAAGACTTTGAAATATAAGTCGAAATATCACCAAAGGTGTTTTGGAGTATTTTTCTAATAAGTTATAAGATGTTTTAGATTTGGTATTCTGAAGAAGATATTAATTAGGTTACCCAAATTTTTTTCACGAACGAAAAAGGTTTCCTTTATGAAATAACACAGCAAAAAAAAGTCATTGATACTTTTTTTAAAAAAAAGATTTCCTCCTGATCTGCATTTGAATATTAAAAGCTGAATCAGAAAGAAAGGTAAAGGTCAAAACTAGAAATTGCTTGTTGCAAATGATCTACTGCAGTGGAGATCTACTGCAGTGTTAGTGTTTTGATATTCACACAATATCAAATCAGGCTAATTCAAGATGGTTTAATAATGCTTCTTGAATTTGTACATTACTGACAATTTTGAATTGTACTTCTAAAGACAAAAGTATTTTTTGTAATGCATAGTTAAGAATAAAGGAAAACATACTTTCTTCATATTTAAATGCTTTCCTGTTCGATAATCTCCACAAAGCCTAGCAGCCAAAGAAGGCTCCAAAATCAGTCGAAGCTGTTCACAAAGCTCTTGAGCCAAAGGGAGAGTAATGGCTTCAAACTGGTGCCAAACTTTCAAAGCTTCGGTATGACTTTCATCATCTCCAGTTCTTTGTGGCCAACAACTTAAGGATTTTTCTAATTTTGCTCGTAACTTTTCAATTTCTAAAGCAGTCAAGGAATGATATAATTCTTCTGTTCACTGTGTGTGAATTGTTGATTCTTCACTCCGACCGACCCACTGAGTTTTGACTGTATCTTCAGAACTCGCAGCATCACATTCTTCTGATTTCTCTTTGGAATCATCTTCTCCCTCTTTCTTTTTGTCTTCACCTTTTAATTTCATAACAGCATTTTCTTTAATAGAAGCTTTTCCTTTAAAGTCTTCCTCTTCTTTCTCCTCAATATCAAGTTGCGTTTCATCATCTGCTTTCAATGATTCAACATCAGAGTCCTCTTCTTTGTTAGGCACGGGCTGTTATTCTGCCTGTTCTAGTGTTGCTGCATCAACAACTTGGGCATCATACTGTTCTTCTGTTTTGGTGTGGTCATAAGCTTCAGATTTCTTTGAATCTTCTGTTTTTTCATTTGATTTTTCTGATTGTGATTCAAGTACCTGTGAATCTCTAAAAAACTGTTCTTCTGTGCTGCCAAGGTTTTGATTTTCTGTGTTGGAGCTGTTTTTTGGTTTTTGCTCTCGCTTCCTCTCACTGTATGAATGCTGGGGCACTTCTCGGCTTCCTTTGCCAGTCTTACCTATGATTAAGGAAATGTAAATATCACTTATTAAAATATACTGGGGAGCAAAAGAAAGAACCTGCCTTACCAAGTACTATGAGAAAAATAAAAATATACAACTTAATAAGAAAACTGTAAACATTATTTGACTGATTTTTTGAGTGAAAATTAACTTATCTGCAAATCCATAAATCTTCACATATTCTTTATTACAACTTAACACATCCACCTACTAGTTAAGTTGTAATAAAGAATATGTGAAGATTTATGGATTTATGGCATTTTAAGAAGTTTTAACTTATCTGCAGTTGATATCTCATTATTACAGAAATGTACAATGATATATTAACATTTTTTTTAAATTTCTTTAAGTAATGTGAGTAATTATATTTTTACATTCTAACAGATTTATATTTTTTCTAAATTTATATTCTAAATTAGTAATCTCATGAAATTAAGAGTATTATAATCAGATAGACATAGGCGATAATGATTGTTTGGCCATTAGGCCTTTTTATTTCTATTTATAAGTCGTTTTTAAAGTAAAATTTTATAAATACTTCTTAGCTTAGTTTCAAATTCAAAAATTATTATTTTATAGTTGGATATTGACATTTTATTCATGTTTACTCTATGGATGATTTATTTTCAGAAATTACCTTTAAATTCCCAAAGTAAACTATTATAAGAGTTGATATATAAAAATTTTAACAAGTTTATTTCTACATCTCACAGCCATTTAAATCTACATAAATTATATACTAATATATTTATACTAAACAGATTTTTGTGGTTCGATTGGTCATCTGACTCTCTTTGCCATTAATTCATTTATTGTATAATTACGAAAGTATAACTGACTCAGCATGCGAAGTCTTATTATTCAATATGAACATCTGTCTTATTTGTTTGCCTATTTAAATAGATGCATCAACTAAAATAGCTGGATGGTAAAATTGGATACAATAGTTATGTATGATCCAACTTATAATACGAGTACTTGATTACTTCGCCCACCCTCACCTCATCCCTCAAAATTGATTTCCCCTCGCCTCATGTGATGAATGCCCAAGTATTTTCCTAAGATATCTTAATAAATTACAGTTAAACTCCCTTATAACGAGCGCGAAGGGACAACAATATCTGCTCATTATAACCAAGTGTTCGTAAAAAATGGGTTCGTGAAAAAATTATAAAAATTCATTCATACTGTATCAAATATACAGAACTTTATTCATTTTTTATTTCTGTACAGTACAAAAGAAGTTGGTTAATTTGCTTTGAATCGTCTTTTTGTCTCTTTCGTATGTTATTGTTCTTCGGAGAAGACTCATGGTCCGAAAAACATCGTCATTTTAAAAAAAAAAAATTTTCAAATTTTTCCAAGAAAGGATTAGTTGAGCTTGAGAGGTGGAAGTCAATAGAAATTTTATGAATCACAAAAATATTGCTCGCTATAACCGGGGTTTGCTCGCTAAAAGGGCTCGTTATAAGCGAGTTCGACTGTATAATGCTTATTTTATTGCATGATAAAAATCACTGGTCTGAGAATTAGTTAACTTGAATGGTGAAAATACCGTCAGAATCTTCTGTTTCTTTTGTTCCAACAGCATCATCATCTAAGCTTTCCTTTTCTTCTAATTCAGTAGTTGACTTATTTTTAAGTCAAGTTCTACTGAAGTGTCTTGTCCAGCACAACCAGCTCGTTCAGCTTTATCATCAGTTGGAAGAGGTGTATCCTTTGATGGCTTAGCAACTTCATCTAAAAATTTAACAAAGCTTATTAATTAACATACAATAATGAACAATTTAATAATGTCCATTCTTATTTAAAAACTCTACCAACAGAATAATTTTAGCCCATTCAATTTTTGACACAAAATTTTTAATAAGATCTTTCATCAAAACTTAAAGAGCAAATTGAAATAGTAACTGACACTTTTAATACTTTGTAATAATCTAAAAAAGGAAAATGGAACGAGAAAAAAAAATTGAATGTCAGAAAATGCAGAATAGAATATCAAAAGAGAATTAATTAATTAATTAATAAATAAAGGTCTTCAATTACGAATAAAAACAATGAAAGATAAAAAGCCTACATATTATATATAACCTGGCAACCTCTGTTGTCTCTTTAGTAAGAAAAATGTGACAAACCCTTCAGTTCTCCCATCGTAAATGGATCCTTCCAATGTTTTGAAGCATTTTTCAAATTCACACTTGATGGCCTCAGAAATGCTAATTTCACCTACTAACATTTATCACTCACTCTAACATTTAAGTTCTCATTTCTTTTAATGCTTAGAAAAAAAATGTAAAAGAAATGATAAAACATAAACCTATAGATCTCTACATTATTCATATGAGACTTCATACTCTATTCAAAAATTTTTAATATAATGGCGAATTTTGGGAAGGCTATTTCTGCTCTTCCTTTTTCAAGCTTCTAAAATAACAATATTGTTAACAAAGGACACTCAATATTGTATCTAAGGAAACAAAGGAAACTTCCATCATATATATCATTAGTAGCCTTCTGCAAATTCGCCATTATATTACATATTTTTAAATGGACTATGAAGCCTCATATGAAATATGAATAATATTGAAAAAAGAAGAAGAATAGAATATGGAAGTTTCATCTGTACATTATATGTAAGTTTAGTTGTAAAGTTTAAAAATTAAATTTTAGATAATTACTTAGCAATGTAAAAGAATATATATATTAAATTAAGGAATTGTGGCAATCAAGTTGCTTGTGCTGTTAAGTCTTAATGAATTAGTTAGAAAAACACTAAGAATATCAACTGAACAATCACAGAAGTTGATATGGCAAATTCTTTATTTTCATGACCATCCTTGCTATCTTAAGACAATGGATGCAATTTATATAATACAAAATCACATAATTCTCAAGAAACCTAGTGAGTCCTAGGATTCCAACTTTAGATAATTCTGCTTACTAGGCTAGTGATTTCTCCTCAGTATTGTTATCAAAAGACTTTTCAAGAAAGTATATAGGCGACAGATGTGGCATTCCATCAATCTGCAAATAGTGTTTTTTTCAACTTACTGCTCAAATCATGTAAGATGGCCTGTCAATAGTGCATTCTTATCAATCAGTGTTTTCCAACCACCAATCCATGGACTGGTATTAATCCATAAAAAATTCATAGATTTAATTAGTAGATTCACTGTATTTTTTTAATTTTGATCAAAAAAAATTCTATCATGCCATCTCTCTGCCAAACTGCAAATGAACCATCAAACAAAATGGACACCAAGAAAGTTAAACAACGAAATACAGTAGAACCTTATTATAACGGACTAATAGGGGCTGAAGGTTGTCCGTTTTAATGAAAGTCCGGTTTATAACAAATAATTCTTATAAGGGTGTAATGCAGCAGGGTGTATATCAATGAAAGTACAATAGTTAGCTATAAAAGGTTTTTATTATACATCAAATAAAAAACAGTCTTTAACATAGTAGGTTGAATTGAAAAAGATGTGTACGTATACACTGCATTAATCTTTAAAACAAGAAAGTCCTGGTTTATATTGAATGCTTACATTCATAGATTTGAAAAAATAATTTATTTTCTGCTGGGTTTGTTTGCTTCTTATTTCTTCAGTTAGTAACTGAAGGAAGTGCCATAAGTGTTCATAATAGGCAAACACATTTTCATTTGCATCCTGTTTTATTATTACAATTTTTTTAAAGCTATCCGTTATAAGCGATGTCCGTTATAATGAGGTTCTACTGTACTATTTTTTTTTTCAATTGGAAATGGTGGATAGGAGAAAACAGTTGAAAGAAGTGTAAGTGCGTCAATTTCACAGTTAGTCGAAAAAAACGCAAAATTGATGACATATATGAAAGAGATAAGAAAAACGAAATTGAAGGAAAATTTGTTACGTATTACGATAAGGATTATTTAAAATTTGGATTCCTTATTAGCCCAGTAAAATTGTCGTCTGAAAGGGGGGGGGTTCCGTGCATCAGATCGGGTAGTTCTGAAATTTTGCAGAGTTGTTTATGATGTTATCCCAATGTAAGATCCAAGTTTTCGACCTCGAGCGCCGAACGCAACCTTGCCAAAAATCCAAAAAACCGCGAAATTGTCGACCCTTTTTCAGGTTTTGGCGGTTTTAACCCTGAAGGACTAATGTTGTGATAGTAATGACTTAGTACGGTTTGAAAGGAGACAAAATTTTCTACAGTATGAGACCAGAACCATGCATATGAACCTAATAGTTTCCGAAATACAACGTTTCAAAATTTAGTGAGTTTTGCGAACTCGGCAATTGTTAGCAATATTGTGATGTACTGTGGGATCCTGTTGGGCCATTTTGCTTCAGGAAATCAAGTAAGTTCAGAGATCCAATAGTGTTCGCAATACAGCTTTGCAGTATTTAACAAGTGTACTCTCGCGATGGACATTGGGCATGGTGTATCTACAGAATATCTGCAATGAAGTGGAAACATACTGCGACGTTAACACTGCAACAACGGAACAGCATGTAGACATGCGACCATCTCGTGTCGCGAGAGATGAATCAGATGCTGCAAAACTTTGTCGTAGGTTTTCGCAGCACCCTCCATTTCCCACAACGGATTTCATTATGTCCATCAGCAGTGGACAGGTTGGAGAAGCTACTGTCAACAGCCACATGGCTCTACAGATTGGAACGAAATCGATGCTAACAGCGGTTGGGCAGAACTTCAAGGACGTGAAATTCAAACGTAAAAACAATGTGGTTTCCCATTCTTCAGCTGTACGAACTATTGCTGTTGGTGATCGCAAGGTCACTGTCAATCCTCTAACACTGTTTCACAGGGTATGTGTCCTAAAACAGTCGGATGACGAGTTGCGAGATTTATTTACATATGAGCTGTCACCAATTCCATTGTCACTTTTCACCGAAGAGGGACTTAGAAAGGGCACGAAATCCACATTATATTCCGCATTTCAACCTGTAAACTTCGATGACAAGCAAGGAACAACGACATATGTAGTACTGGATGGAGGTCATCTACTTCACAAAGTTGTGTGGCCTCGAGGCTCATCATTTGCTTCCATAACTGACAAGTACACCTAGTACATCAGTACTCATTACGGCTCAAGCGTGGCAGTGGTTTTCGATGGATACCCAACCGATGCTATACAAAAAGGAACTAAGAGCTCTGAGCGTCTTCGCAGAGCCAAGTCACACTCATCTCCGGAAATAATCTTTGATGTGAAACCTGAGCCTTGGTATGTTCAAGAGAATTTCTTATCAAACGAAAAAAAAACAAAATTCGTTTCATCGACCTGCTGAAAACGAAAATGGCAAACCATAACATTCGAGTTCTGCAGGCAGAGGAAGATGCTGACAGGCTCACCATCACTACAGCTGTCACTCTTGCCTCTTCTTATAATGTAGTGTTAGTCGTTGGCGAGGATATAGACTTGTTGATACTCCTCACCTGGATCGCATAACAACGTGAAATTTTTTTTCAAGAAATGTGGCAGAAACATAGCTACTGATGCGATCTATTTCAACATCACCTCCTCAAAGTACACATTCAACCCAGAGCTTTTCCTTTTCATCCACGCCTTCAGTGGGTGTGACTCGACATCCTCCTTCTTCGGCCATGGGAAAATGAAACTGTTGTCCATGCTCCAGAAACACTCGGACCTAGATACGGTAGCTGCCATTTTTCTCGACACCACCTCTACACCTGATGAGATAGCAGCAGCAGGGGAGCGGATAATAGTTGCTTTGTATGGTGGCAACCCCGACATCCAGAGCCTTCATGAGCTGCGCTATCACCTATTTGCAAGGGCTGCGGCAAAAACGGGCTTCAATCTCGCCAGGTTACCTCCTGGCGAGACGCGGCCCGACTTCACTCCTTCTGCATCTACCATCAAGTACACATCGGTCTTATATACAGTATACACTTACTTTACTATACACACTTTCTTTATAAACAAGTCTTTCATGATATTCTATTCAACTATACATGTCCATTTCTGTTACAGGTGCAGCAGTGGCTGGGAGCCGAACTGAACCATCTCGACTGGGGGTGGATATCCACTTCACAAGGCCTCAGCCCCAAAATGATGACCAGAGACGCAGCTCCACAACACCTGTTGCGGATGATTTCGTGTGGCTGTAAGAGGGGTTGTGGGAACACGTGTAGCTGCAGGAAGGCAGGGCTGAAGTGCTCTTTAGTCTGCAGCAACTGCAGCGGGACCTCATGCGACAATGTGCCGTACATCGCGACGATATATCAGATATCGACATGATGGAGGATGTCATTTGGGAAGACATCAATGATTCCGCTGCTGCCGTTCAAAGTGGGGAACCCGATGATGCGCACCCGGGCCCTTCCAAGAGGGGAAAATATTCTTGACTGTTTTCTGTTTTTTATTCTTATCACTTTCACTTCCCCACATTATGTATTCCTTCTCATTATTTATTTCCTTTGTTGTATTTTTTCACATATTTGTTTGTTTTCTGCGGAACATAGACCTACATGCTCGCTATTCCTACAGACCATCACAATATTGCTAAAATTTACAGAGTTCGCAAAAATCACTAATTTTTGTAACGTTATATTTCATAAACTATTATGCCCATTTACACGGTTCTGATCTCAAACTGTAGGAAATTTCGTCTCCTTTCTAAACGTACTCAGTACTTCTTACCACAACAGTGGTCCTTCAGGGTTAAAATCGCCAAACACTGAAGAAGGATGGCAAATTTCGCGGTTTTTTGGATTTTTGCCAAGGTTGCGTTCGGCGCTCGAAGTCGAAAACTTGGATCTTACATTGGGATAACATCATAAACAACTCAGCAAAATTTCAGAACTACCCGATCTGATGCATGATCTGATGTACATTTTTACTGGACTATATGGCCCCTGAGAGGGAACAATTACCACAGCCATTATATGTTGTATGTTCTGACACCCTCCCTAAAGACGCTATGAAACCTTCTAAACTTACTTGACATTCTTTTATTCTAAATCATCTTAAAAACAAACTTCCCTAAAATCTTTAGAATCTTCTTTAAAAGATTACATGTCAAGATGCTAACTGACAGAAAATTAAATAGAAAAAATTACAACTACTGAAAAGTCTCTACTGAAGTCAACCTATTATGTTGCTCTTCGAACAGCTAAACTGAATAAACCATTCACAGTTGATAAAGCCTTGCATTATAGAGTGACATTTTGGGACCTGAAGCTGTTCAGAAACTGAAGGCAATTCCTCTGTCAAGACAACACATGCAGCGAAGAATTGTTGACATGGCTGCAGATAATAAAGAGCAAAGTGTGAA
>JAFIDM010094506.1:3922-15510 GCA_023159025.1 Thereuonema tuberculata
ATAATAAAAAATAATAAAAAAATTAAAAATATTAAAAAAAAATATAAAAAAAAATAAAAATATTAAAAAGGAGAGAAAAAAATAATAATAATAAAAAATAATAAAAAAATTAAAAATATTAAAAAAAATAAAATAAAATAAAATAAAAAAAAAAATAAAAAAAAAAAAAAAAAGACACAACAAAACAAAACATACGGGTGGTCAAACCTGAAAATCTAAATCCTTTTCTTTTCTGTTGAATCCATAACAGTAAATTGTTCGAACTGATATTGTATCATTGTAACAATTAGGGTCTGATAAGATAAATAAAGATTCTTTACACTTGCGAATTAGATCATTAGTCTCGTGGGCCAGAATCACTGGATTAGCATAGTTGATAACATGCCCAGTTTCCTGCGTATGCTTAACTGTTAGGTAATTAAGATCATCAACGCGAAGTGCATAAGTATGCTGATAAATGCGCTTATAAACAGATTGTAGTGTCTCACCAATATATCTACAGCGGGCATTAAGGCAATTAAGGGCATAAATTACACATTTGGGATTGTCCTGAATATGCCTGACTCTGGTATTGATAGTTGAACCTATGGTGGATTTTATAGATGAAGTTAGGCATACGCCAAGAGGTCGTAGTACTTTTGATAAAGCCGGAAAAATAGTACCATGAAATGGTACAGAAACAAAAATAACATTATTTCTATTTAATCTATTAGAAGGATTATAAATATTCCGAATGGCACTTGCTATGAATTTATCTAGGAAAGTTTGCGGATAATTATTTGCTCTTAGGATATTATTGATGATGTTGAGTTCGTCTTCAAAAATATTGTTAGAGCTGGAATTGTTAAATGCCCTGATCACCGCCATATTGATTATGTTAATTTTAAATGACAGAGGACACTGTGAGTCAAAATTTAATGTAAGATTACAGGAAGAGGGTTTCCTGTAAACTCGGGTGGAGAAGTGAGCTTTCTCACGTGTGACCAATACATCGAGAAAAGGAATCATATTGTGATTTTCAAGTTCTATTTTAAAGTTAATACATGGGTGAATTTCGTCCAAAATGTCCTTGATGCCTAATGAGATGGAACTATCAGCGTAGAATAACAAGTCGTCCACATAACGGCAGTACATGGGAATGAAAAGATCGCCTTCATTAAAGATGCAAAAAGCCGTGTCTTCTATATAGATCATACAAAATTCAGCTAAAATGGCTGAAGCAGTAAGTCCCATGAACAAACCGGCTGTTTGTCTGAAGAAGGAATTATTAAAGCTAAAGAACTGCAATTTAAACAACGCTTCAATTAATGGTAAGACCTTTGAAACCGCCATTGTGGTGACATGATTATGCTTAGATAGAAAGTACTGAAATGTTTTGCAAATCAAATCGAATGATATAGAAGTGTACAACGAGTCCACATCTAATGAAAAAAAGGCAAAATTATCTATGTAAGGAAGTGCTCTAATTATGCCTATAAATTCCTTGCTATTAGCGATGGAAAACTGAGATTTAACTCTGAATTTTAACAATTTGGCGTAAATAAATTGAGAGAGTAAAGAAATGGCTGAAGATGTACAATTAACGATCGGTCTGACCGGATAAAGCCCGGACCCATTCTTATTTTTGTGGACTTTTGGTAAGATCCTAAGCGTGGGAACCTTTAAGTATTCATCTTTCAACTTTTCAGCAAATTCTGAGGAAATAAGTGCTTCCTGGAATAAACCACGTGACACTTTCCTGATGTAGTTAATTACACACTTATCACGTTTGCTGAAAAATTGTACCCCTGCCGTGGCATTTAAGAATTCTTGCCCCATGGCACTGTATTGGTTATTATTTAAGACGACGGCTTTACCTCCTTTATCAGCATTAATTATAATGATATCATTCGTATTCCTTAATTGCTTCAACGCTTCTATTTCAAGAGGGCTAAGAATGTGTTTTTCATTAATATTGGAATTCTTACGTATAATGTTGTGAATAGTACTTCTTATTGCTGGAGAAACGGGTTTTCGAAGCCTCAATATTCTCTCCTTTTTAATATTTTTATTTTTTTTTCTCCTTTTTTTTTTTTTTTCATTTATTTTCAGATGCTGTTTCTCTTCAGATGAAAAAGGATTACTCCCGATTTCAAATAAGGATTTCCTGTTCCTCCTTTCCAATTAGTCTACCAGGTCCCGATGCTCTGACGTCCCTGCTTCATAGTTCCAGATTTCGCCGGAAGATGTCCTTCTAGAAAGTCACCTGATAATGCTGCCATTCGTTGAAATCCAGTGTATAAATTCCATTGTAATCTGTGAATAATTCACTCGTTAATGGGTAGCGCGCTATCCGAAACATGTTGTATTTTTTAAAGTGTTTAAATGGTTTTTTAATCATTATTATGTGTGTTGGCTTTTTTACTTTATTATTAAATATGAAAAGAAAGACAAAGTTTAAAGTTGCGATCAGGCCTAGAGAGTAGGCTCCAGTGATCAGAATCTACAAGAGAAAGTTCAAGACGGGGGGGGGGGGGGTCGGACCGTCGCTTGCCCGCCTTTAACTCCCGGGAAAGAAAACCGGTACTCATTCTATAAAGGGCTGGGTAGATGTAGGACCCGTTTGGAGGAGAAAGGAGCGAAGAAAAGTTCCCGTCCTCCGCAGAGGCCGGGAATCGAACCCACTACCTCCAACCCGCAGCCAAGTGCCCTTACCCACTCGGCTAACGGGCCCACTTAGAAATGAAAATATCTTAATTTTTTCTTGAATAATAGATATTATGCTTTTTTTTTAAATCACTCCTCAATTTGATATTTCTAAAATTAACTGGTGATATGCAATGAAAATAATAAATTTTTTCTTAAATTTTTGTAGGTTCATGACTCGGGAAATGAAATGTACTGTTGATATTTAGTGAATAGGTTATTTTTTATTTTTATAAATATGATAATTTTTTGTATATAAATACAAATAACTCATAGTAACTCATAGGTTTTTTTCTACATTTTCTGTAGTTTTTCCATGAAGAAGATTTCTGCTGAAGAAATCGAAATATAGATGATTAAAGATGTTTTTAAGTAGAAGAAGGAGTTACTATGAGTTATTTGTATTTACATACTAAAGAAGAATTTTTGTTTTTCATTCTGATAATTTTTAACTTTTATAATTTCAAATGACTATGTATATGAATGAACTATTGACGTACAGCAGAAATGGAAGCTTAATTTTTTTTATGTTGACTTCTTCAGATTGTTGTTCTAAAATGAAGTGTTTATGTTTATTGAACTTTGAATTTTTATTGAAATGTGTACTTGTAATGTTTACATTTCGTCATTATCAGAGTGGTTACCAATTTCCATTACAAAGCTTAGGATTTCTGCCATTTTTACATTATGAATTTTCGAAAACTTCCTCTATTGTTGTAGTGTGTTTTATGAAATTTTTCTGCATCTCTTTGTTGATTTTGGTAATCGAATTTGCTATAGAAGAATCTTAATATTTTCTTATTTAATTGAAATTGATTTTTTTTAAGTTTCTCCTCGATTTTATAGTCTTGGAATAAACAGTTGACATTCAGTGACAATCATAATTTTTATTGAATAAGTTCACGTGACTGTTGATTCAGTGAAAAAGGTTTTTTTTTTTTTTAGTTAACTAAGTTCATAACAGTGAGGATACAAGATGAACATCAGTATATACTCATTAAAATGTAATATGGAACTTAGCTATTTCTACAGAATTCATTCCAGGATGCTGTTCGAATTGCGATCTAAACGAATGCTGAATCATTTTTTGCCATACGTAAAATTGGCGTTACAGACCGCCAGATGAAACTTATTAAACATTTATAATACTTAGGCATTAAAACATTCTTAAAAACAACTTTGAGTGGCCGGATCTGAGAAACGAGTTCCACTTTCAAACTTCATAAGGAGTGTTTTTTTCAGTTCAATTATCGTTATCACTGCTTTCCTTTTAGGCTTGGTTTGGATCAGTAATCTTTTTTTTTTTTGGACATACGATTACACTTATTTTCAAAGGAAAATATTTAAAAATAATCAATCATTAATTGAAAATATTCAATAATGGTAATTAAATAACACAACGTATTACGGAGCTTGTCCAACTGATGCTTAGCATACGCGAGGAAACTATCTTTAGACGCGATCTTGTTTGCTTCGATTTTAATGCATTTTCTTTGGCGGAGATAAATACAAATATTATTGCCTTACAAAAAGGCACATTTTTATTGAATTCAATTAGAGAAATGAAATTCATATTTAGAAATTATTTATTTTATTTCGATTCTCATAATTCCTTGCTAAGACAGCTAGTTAGACCTATTTTCTTCGGCAGCAGAATAGAAAAGAATTATGTCCCTGAAGATTCCGAACGCGATTTTGTTTAGTAACAGGAAATCAATGATCACAATCACAGTTTGAAATTACTAATATCGCTTCTTAACAATATCGCTCATTACTAGATATAAACAAACTACTTTATTGATCATTTGACAATTTTCTTACTTTTTCCAACATTTTGAACTTTTCACTGCTTAATATGCTAAATTATTGAAATGTGACCAATTAAAAAATTTTTTAGATTTAATTCTTCTACGGATATCTATCGCACAGACTTTCGCTGAAACGACTTCAGAGAATTAATAAAAACACAAATGGTCTCCAGAATCGTCTATTCGTCTTAAAGAATTTGAAGGCAACTAATTTAATTCCTGGTTTCCTTTCTTATCCATAAATCGTTATTTACAATTTGTTTTTTATAAAATTAAGTTCAAAATTACTATTTTCTTTTAATATCTGACGTATCATTAGTATTCTAAAATTCATATTTCAGTGTATATGAAGTGAGAAACAAAAATGAAACAGAAAACGAAATTCTAGGAAGAAATATGAAAAAACTAATATTATAAATATATAATGAGATTAAAATAATAAGAGATTGCTTAAATAAGAATATTGACTAGTATTAAATTGCTATCTCTTATATCAGCAGAGAAAGAATCTATATGAACATCTACAGTTCGATTACTCGCTGGTTATATTCCATTTACTATCTAACAGAATAAAGACAACAGAACTTAAAACAAAAGTTTCTTACTATATTTCGTTTCCAAAATATCATTAATAACTTCCTCCTGTGAAATTAAATAATTAATTCAATAAACACTACATTATCTTAAAGTTCACATTGTCTTTAACCCTTTAAAGTTGTTAATCCAACATTCTATTACCTGTTAAAACCAAGTGTTCACAATCAAGCTGTTATTCACTTGATGCTAGTTCATTTATTCCTAAAATAATACTTTTACTTCTCATCTGTCGGAATAAGATATAGCCAAAAATATCTTAGTCGGAGACTTGCATTTTCAATTTGAAGCTTCATTCTTTCATTAAAAACTTCAAATTTCTTCCTAAAATTATAAAACAAAAAAAAAATACTCACAAACTGCATCTTCAGTACAACAACTTCTTTAGCTCAATATTTCAAGCTCCTCAGCGGAGATTTTCTTCAGGAGAATAGGAAATAGAGAAAATCAAACATTCTCTCCTATTCCAAAAACAGAAACAAAGAAATAACAATCATTAATCATTACAATAATATTATTCACTACAACCTTAACTAACAAAGATGTTAAACAATATAACCATGAAATTATTCGATACGATCATTCTTACAAACAAAGATGTTAAACATACAAACATGATGCTTAAAATAATATAATTTCAAGTTCAGTTTTTGTTATTAAAAGAAGCAACTTACAATTACAATTTGTGCTTAATTTCCTTGTTACTTTTAAGGATTTTTTTTCAAGAATCCATAATAAATTGGATTCATTTTCAAAAATGTATTCTAATTAAAGCAATTTGCAAAGTTAATGAAGCCAGATTCCAAAATGAATCTCTCTGATTCATCTTGAGATTGATAAATTACGTTTACTATCGGGTCGGATTATGGAAGATACGAATTTTGATGCCACATTTTTATGAAGATATAAGTAAACAAAGTTTAAAATTCAAAAGTGGAAGCAGATGAATGCACTAAACTTTTTCCAATACAAAGAGCTCTGTTAAGACATGTTAAGAACCGCCACATTTGAACCCAGGATAAAAACCTATAAGTACAACAATCCGTTACGACCAGTAATTAACTGCTTTGGGTCTCCTTTCCAAAACTCAGGTAAATTCGTAAACAAAATCTTACAGAATTTTCTTTTAGATAGACCAGAAGTGGTACTGAAAAATACCAAAATACCAATTGATCTTAATAATAGATATAAAGAAGAGAAAAGAAATAACGTTAAATTGTTTTCTATGGACATGGTTGCAATGTACACTAATGTACCTGTAAAATAGAAGCATTAAAAGTAATTTATCAATACACACAATGACGTATTGATAAATTATAAGCAAGATATGGAAACATTTACAGATATGTTAAAATTAATATGTGAAAGTAAATACTGTAAATTTGAGAATAAGGTTTATATAAAGGAAAAGGGATTTCCCAGGGGAAGTTCTGTTTCAGGAGTAACGTGTAACATTTATTTAAATTGACTTGAATGTAATTCGATTTTAAAATGGAAATAAGCAAATTATACTTATTTTAGGTATGTTGATCATATCTTGTTGTTATGGGAGGGTACTGATCGACAGTTCTCCCATTTCTTTAATTTCGTTAATTCGATAGACACTAACCTGTAATGTACTTATCAAAAAGAAAAGAATCGAAATTTACCTTTTTTGGACACTTTGCTGATTAACAACAACAATGTAATTATGTAAAGTTCCCAAATTGTAGATCTTTCCTTGGTGTCCCTTTCAATATATAAAATTTGTATCTCGTTGTTAATACAATGATTTCTGTTCACACAATGTTCTGCCACTTCTGATTTTTCAATGTACTTGTTCCTAATGCTGCAACCATGTTCAGTCATTCGTTCCTTCATTGTTCTTTTACTCTCGCCCAAACAGAATAAATCGCAATTCTTGCATTCTATTTTGTAAATTATATCATTTCATATTTCTTAACACTAGTATTCAATTTGCAACATAAAATGTTTTTCAGTTTGTTGCTTTATTCAAATCCAACATTGAAACCAAAACTTTTGCAAATTTCTTTTAAAGTCAGACTATTTTTGTTTAAGTATGGTATGCAATATCTTCTGTTGTTATTTGTTGTAAACTCTTTAATTTTCAATGTGTGGTATTTCTTAATAGTTTTAGTTACGAATTTCTCCTTGTAACCATTTTTACTAAGGATCCTTTTCATATTCATAATTTCTCTATTGAATTCATCTTCACTACTCGTGTTGACGTCAATCCTTTGCATATAGTTTTCAATTATGTTTCTTTTTATGTTTATACCATGTCCTGATTCATAATTTAGTATGTGTTCGCTTTTGTATTTTTTTGTATAATGTTTCATAATTATCTTATTCTCATTTCTAGTTAAATATATATTCAAAAAATTTAGACTTTTGTCCACTTCCTTTTCTACCTTAAATAAGATTTCATCAGTAATCTTGTTAATTTCTGAGAAAAACTTGTCAAATTGTCTATCGGTCCCGTACCAGATTATTAAGATATCGTTCGCGTATCTGTAATATTCAAGTTTATATTTCGTCTTTTCCAGTAATTTGCTGTAATGAGGTTTTGTTATAATTATTTATGTTTATTTATTTAAATAATTATGTTTCCAATCTCTTAAATTATGAATGTTTTGTAATTTGTGAAGTAGAATATGCAAATTAGGCTGGTGGCGAACCCCGATATTAATGGACTGCTACAAGTCGAGAGAGGGGAGTTCGACAGCAGACACGAGAGTGAACGGAGCGGTCTGAAAGGAAGCGTCAGTCGGGGAACGAGGCGTTGGTCGCCGAGATAAATGAAGCGTTAGGTCGCCGAAGAAGAAATGAAGAACCCGTATGTCGTGAGAAGCCTCCGTAGTTCTACTCTGTTCGTGTGTCGTCGAAGAAAGAAGAACCTATCAGCGAATCAAGTGAGAAGAAAGAAAACTTCGCAAGAGTTAACCGCAACTAAGAATAAGTGAGATAAATTTGATTGTAATAATACTTTGTGTAAAAACAGAACTTTAAGTATCAAGCCGATACTCTGTGTAAATTTAGCTACGCTAGATAGCAACATAAACTGTGTATTAATTTAAAATAGAACTTATTAAAGAACATTTAATTTAAGCCACCCAGATCTACCCATTTTATTACATTTGCACTCCCAAAAATTCAAAAATATATCACACAAGGTTCCTGATAACTGATTACTGTGATTATGAAAAGGTAATGTTTTGGAATCACCAAAAATATATAGGGACAAAAAGAAAAGCTAGGGAGGTAAAATGGCAGAAAATTAAAAATAGAAGGATAGATGAAAGAGACACTAATTATATAGTAAATCTGAGTAATTGAAGATTTAGTACTAAAGAGATTCATTTGCTTAATAAAGGTTTCGAGTTTGTATTAGAAAAAGATGAGAAAATTGATCTGAAAAAAACATTAAACGTGCGTAAATTATTTTAACATGAAAGAATTAAGCCAAACGCACAAGACTAAATAACAATAATTACAAATTAAAAAAGCTCACATAATCGATTTCGCCAGCGCTCTGGCTGGCTTCATCAGATGCAGTTACAAAATAAAATAAAATAAATACAAAGCTCAGTCTTTTTATACAGAAATAGGCGAGATCCAAAGAGTATTGAAATTTCGGTAAAGTCAATTGTTGCAGGCGGTGAGGGGTGTATAGAGTCTCGAAGTAGATCATGTTTATTGTCCAGAGTTGGTTATTGCAGGTTGGAATTGGAATGAAGACTGAAAAAAGTAATAGGCAATATTTTATTAAAAGGGGAAAATAAATACACTGAGAAAAAATCTGGAAATGAATGGTTATCCACAAAGATTTATTAAATCATACATTGATAATTTTTTTCGCCTCAAGAAAATGAAGAGAGTTGATACAAATAACACAAATAATACAATAAAACAATCAATTACAAGTTTGTTCGCCTCCCCATTGGGTTCGAAACAGACAACTATATTTAAGAATGCATTAGAAGAAAAAATTAAAACGGTGTATTACAAAACCAACAGTTTGTCCAAACGAAAACGTCATAAAGATTGTTATAGTCAACATCCTTTTCAGAATGGGTGTGATTTACACTCTAGAATGAAGAGATTGTGGGGTTTATATATAGGAAATGCAGGTAGATCACTTAAGGAACGCCTGAGAGAACATGTTAGAGCATATAAAGTTATTAATACGGACTGGGCTGACCACGCCATAAAATTAGCCCATAACCCAGACCCGATGGTAAACGTAATTTATGAATCTCAAGATGAATCAGAGAGATTCATTTTGGAATCAGGCTTCATAACTTAGCAAATTGCTTTAATAGAATAAATTTTTGAAAATGAATCCAATTTCTTATGAATTCTTGAAAAAAAAAAATCATTAAAAGTAACAAAGAAATTAATAAAAACTGAAATTGTAAGTTGTTTCTTTTAATAACAATAACTTAACTTGAAATTATATTGTTTTTTTACTCATGTTTGTATGAGTGCCCGGATCTAAAAAACGAGTTCCACTTTCAACCTTCGTAAGGAGTCATTTTTTCAGTTCCATTATCGTTATCACTGCTTTTCTTTTAGGTTTGGTTAAATCACTAATCTTTTTTTTGCACCTGTGATTACACTTATTTTCAAAGAAAAATATTTAAAAGTGATCAATAATAGCAATAAAATAACACAACGTTTTACGGAGTTTGTATAACTGATGCTTAGCGTACGAGAGAAAACTATCTTGTTTGCTTTGATTTTAATGCATTTGCTTTGGCGGAGATAAATACAAATATTATTGCCTAACGAAAAGGTAAATTTTTCATATGTAGAAATTATTTATTTTATTTCGATTCTGATAATACCTTGCTAAGCCGGCAAGTTTGACCTATTTTCTTTGGCGGCAGAATAGAAAAGCGTGATGTCCGTGAAGATTCCGAACGGACTTTAGTTTTGTAACAGGGATGAAACCAATGATCACAATCACAGTTTGATATCGCATCTTTACAATATCGCTCATTACTAGATGCAACCTAAATTAGATTAGATTAGATTAATTGAAAGTGGGTGGCATGACTGCCGATCATGTCGACCTGAAAGATCTGTTGTGCTATCCCACGGAAAGAAGGATAGACGGAGAGAAAGACTGAGAAAGTATGGTTTGAGAAATGCAGGGAAACGGGAGAACCCCGGGAAAACCTGCCCAGCGCGGATCGCTGCCATCAACGACACCCACATGAGATCCGAACCCAGGACTCAGAGGTGAGAGGCCAGTGTCTTAGCGACATCGCCAACCGCCCGGCCAGATGCAATGTAACTACTTTATTTATCATTTGGTAATTTTCTTACTTTTTCAAACATTTTGAACTTTTCACTGCTGAATATGTTAAATTATTCAAAAAGTGATCAATTAAAAAATTTTTCAAATTAGAATGGAGCCCAATCGCTATTGCACTGACTTTCGCTGAAACGACTTCAGGAAATTAATAAAACCACAAATGGTCTCCGGAATCGTTTATTCGTCTTAAAGAATTTGAAGGCAAATAATTTAATTCCTGATTTCCTGTCTTAACCATTAAAAGTTCATTGCAATTTGTTAATTATAAAAATAATTACAAAATCAGTATTTTATTTTAATATCTCACGTTTCATTAAAATTCTAAAATTCATATTTCAGCGTATATGAAGTCACGAAAAAAAAAAAAAAAAGCAGAAAAAAGAAATTTAATAAGAAATTAAAAGAAAAATTTATCTATAAAATAATTATGAATAACATTTACAATGTCAATATGGAAAAATATGCTCTAATAAAAATAACGAAAAAATAACTAGATAGAATTGGTTAACAATCTTTCAAATTAATAAAATAAATACTAATTTTGGTCGAAGATTGAAAAACTATATAAAATATAAGTTAATTGGGAGAAACATAATTCTAAAACACTAAAAAGTAGTAAAAATGTTGAAACTCTATTAATCGCTGACGTAATTGATGAGAATATTACCTTAAATTTTTAACTATTAACTTTTGTTAAGTTTCTTTTCGTTTGTATTAGATTATTAACAAAGTTTATTAATTTACTGTAATAATTACATATTAATTTTTCAGCACCTATATTACAGGTATTCCTTATTTTTCTTTATTTTGTATTTTGAATCTTTCCTCGGCAAAAAATTCCGGAAGTAAACTATCCCCCCATTCGGATCGTCTGGGAGGGGGATACTGAGGAAGGTTACATTATGAAGCAAATACACCGACAGAAGAAAAGAAGATTGAGGATTGGATCATGGAATGTGTGAACTCTTCTTCAAGCGGGGAAGTTGGAAAACTTGAAGGAAGAAATGAGAAGAAACAGAGTGGATGTGATGGGAGTATCAGAAGTGAGGTGGAGAAATAGTGGTGAGTTGGTGAGTGATGAATTTAGAATGTTTTATTCAAATGGTGAATGTAAAGGAAGTCATGGTGTTGGTGTACTACTGGGACCATGTGTGAAAGATAAAGTGATATCAGTGCGTTAT
>JAFIDM010094506.1:30510-56593 GCA_023159025.1 Thereuonema tuberculata
TGTGTGGAACCTCAATGACAATTATATTCATATTTAATCCTCCCACATTTTTAATAAGTATGAGGGAGATAATGTAGACACTTTTACAGTTACATTAGTGAGGGATATAGTAAAAACGGATATGAATGAAATAATAACAATAGATGTATATAATTATTAATGATGTCATTGTTTTTATTTACAAAATAATTGATGTCCTAAATTATTGACATTAGATTGAATTAGATTGATAGGCGATTGTGACAACAATTGAATTTGTTGATTTAGCGTGTTTTAACTTTGTTTTTAGGTTCAAGCCTATTTGGTTGTTGTATTTATTCCAAATATTTTAATTTTCGCTTGAAAACGGGAAGACAAAAAATACTTCCGGAAAATTTCCATAGTATTTAATAAAACAATTTAATTACTAGTGTAATTTGGGCTGAGTTTTTTTAATGAATGACATTGAGCTTAAATGTTAGAAATGCAATTGTGTCGTTTTAGTTGTCAGTTGTGGTTTGATCGGTAAGGCCGTGGTTGCAAATGCAATCCATTTCTCGGCTCGAATCCTGATATATACTGGCCTTTCTTTTATCTTTTTTAATCAATGTTCTCGTGGATTTTTTTTTTCCTGTTTTACTAATTAAAGTTAATGTAGTTTCTTTTTTCTATTATTATGGATCTCGCTTAAATTTTTGATTTTAGCACAAAATCACATTCACTTGTATCTCTTCCTTTCTATTAAAATTATGCGGATGTTGTAGATTTCAATAGTATTCCTCTGTAAATCGATACGAAAACTAGAAATTCTAAATAAAATCTGAACACTATCAAATTGAATAACATGGTCATCTTCCGAGAATTTATGATCATCAAACGCCGACTGACAAAGCCGACAACATCTCACGTTTAGACACACGAGTGGTAACATGTCTTCCAATGGTTCCAATGTAGACATCCCCGAACGAACAAGGAACACCAACATGTGAAAAAGGATCCCTCGTATCCTTGATGGACCTCAATTATTCAGAAATCTTTCATCTTTCAAATTATGTTGTGTCACCTGTATAGTGACATTCTAATGTGTAGTGTGTTACATGGTCGCAATTACATTTGTCAATAGCAACTGCTTCTTGAGATTTAAATTCAACTATGGTTGTCATAAGAAGAGGATCTTGGATTTGGTTACCTTTCTCCCCAGAAGATGTCTATCTTAGACTCGGGTGAAACATCGGAACTATGTAGACAACTCAACGTGATCTTCAAACCCGAAATTTCTCATTTACTATTGGTTATTTACAAACAGGAAGTGAACTCTGAAAGATGTGTCTTTTTTTTTCCTTGATTTATTCTTGTCACTGCTTTTACTCTTTCAGTTAATGAATTACTTATTCTCAATCAATGTTTATTTCAACTTTATGATAAGTATGCGCAGCAGCATTGATTTCGGATTCCTGGGAGAATTCAGAAAAAATAAAAAATAAAAATATCATTATTAATGGTTAAAAATTTATATCAAAACAATATAATTAATATTTAAAATATCTAATATTATAAGTACTACGGAGAAAGAAATAGAAATAACAAATTAAATCTTAATTAACAAAATCCAAAAAGCTGAATGGCTAAATAGCATGAAGGTCATTGGCTGCGAAGAAGGTTTAGGCTCCCTCTGATTCAAAAAATAATAATTACCTCAATAATAATAACAAACAATAATTAATGGTAACAAAATGAAACTGATTAAACAACTAAAACTTAGCTAAAAATTTCGATTCATTTCTGTTCTTTTAATTAACGTTTTAATTTACGTGTGAATCAATTGATTAAATGTCATTCACTTTATCCTACGTAACTTTTTAATTTTCAACAATATTATTATTATTTATACTTTGACGTTCTTTATTTGGTTTTAGTTTCGTTTGATTCTGATTTTGTTATTATTTTTATTGTTTGCGATTTTAATTTTTTATTATTTTGAGTTTTTTTAGTCATAAATGTGATGTAAAGTATTTCGATCATTAATAAAAAAGCTGAATAAAATTTCTGAATTTATGTCTTAATTTTTTCTCTTAGTTAACTTTAATCTTTCCAATTTTGTGATTTTATACAAATTCTAATATTATGCAAATTGTCTTTTGATATTTCTACCGCCAGAAAAAAGAAAGAAAGAATGAAAGAGCAGTGAGATTTTATTCGATTTTCTTTCATTCAATTCAATTATTGTTTATTTCGAATAAAGAAACTTATTTTGAATAAAGGAATTGATCAAAAAAAACCTATAAAATAATTCCGTACTTAAAGATTATAAATAGAAAGTTTGTAAGTTAACTCTAGAACTTCAAAACTTTGAAGTTTTGTAGAAATCTCAAACTAGGAAAGTATTTAGAAGAATCTGAGAATGATTTCAGTTATATGATTTAATAATTCAAGATTATATGAATAAGGAAAAAGATGGCTTTGAACAGTAATGATAATTCCAAAATTTAAAGTGAGGATTTCTTCTTATTTTATTTCCATTTTGATCAAAAGTTCATTTTATTTGATTCATTTTTGATTTATAAACGTAGACGAATGTTAAGTGTCCCTCGGGCATATTTTATTTTATTTTATTTAAATTATTTTTCGGATTATTTTCGTTCTTCTTCTCTGGTAAAGTGAATAAACATTATGTTAAGTGAATATAAAATTATCATTCTAGGGATTATAAAAATTATATTTTTAAATTATTTAAAATACAATTTTGGAGTCAGTATTTGGTTACATTTACACAAAGTAAATTTAAAATTAAGTTCGCTGTTTTGGAAAATCTACACGGATCTTACGTTGATGTTGTAATGGTGTTGAGAGTCATTGAGGTTGAAAGACGACGAGTCACGTTCTGGAACTGAACTGAAATAATTTATTAATTGAAACAACATGAAGAAAGAATTCTACTCTACCTCTAGTGATGTCTATAACTTTTAATTATCCGGGCTCAATCTTTAACCTACTCGTTTTGTTAAAAATAATTTCTAAAGCCCATTGGACAGGGATCCGAAAATCGGTCGGTCGGATCCATGTGCTCTGGGCTTAAGGGGAACGTTTAAGACCAAAATTATCATATTCAAATGAAAAAATGAAAATGAATGAGGGTGTTTTGGAACACAATTTACGTATAGCGTGATTCAGTCAATCATTTATTTATTGAAAATACCCTCAAATATGAACAGTCCAATGAATACAGGACCAAATGACCCAAGTCAAAGAAGTTAAATTTAACTCCCTATCCCGTGTAGTATTAAACTTTGTTGAAAACTTTTGATTTCAAAATAACAAACTACGTAAATAACTTATAAAAATACTGAATAATATATAATAGTTTTATCTAGTATTCATAAAGCTATTAAATCACACTATTAATTTACTTAGAATCTGCTTTGTTGAACAATAAAAAGTTTCTTAAAAGAACCTAAAACATTTTTATAGTTCAAAATCGGCACAAGAATTGCAAAGGAAGCCTCTATGTTCATCTGAAATTTAAGGTAACTTTGCGCAACAGCATTGATTTCGGATTTTTGGGAGTATTCAGGAAAAAAAAATAATTTAATAGTTAAAGTTTTGTATACAAGATGCAAAAATGAAGCCATACACTTGAATATGACAAATAATTTATTGAATAAAAAAAAATACACGATGTTTCGCCGTTGAGCAGAGGAACCAGTCAATTTATACAAAAACTTTTTACAACTGAACAGAATGAAGTGCGCATGCGGCGGTAGTTGCTTCATCGGAGCTCAAACAAGAGCTTTTTCGATTGGCTGATCCTACATAGCAGCGACCTCCAGCAGATCCAAATTATCATTTACGTGCATGTTGACGACATACTAATCTTCAGTTCCAACTTGGAAAAGATTCAAGAGATCAAAGACCACTTAAATGAAAGGTTTGGCATCACCGATCTAGGTGAAATAAATTCATACTATGGCATGAAAATTGACTATAATCGGGAAGATCAGAATGTGACATTGTCACAAAGACTTTTTGTTGAAAGACTTCTCCAAGATCAGCAGATGGTGGATTGTAAAAGTGCGGCCACTCCCGCTGAAGTAACCAGAAAATACAGTATGGACGACAATGAGAGTCAGCCGTTAAATGAGAAGGATCACAACATCTTTCGTAGTATACTAGGAAGTCTATCGTATGTCAGCAACACGACGAGACCTGACATCACCCTGGCGATCCATGCGTTATCACGCAAGGTGACGAAACCATGCAGAACCGATATGGTGGCCCTCCTGAGAGTTCTCCGATATCTCTCTGGCACTATCGATACAAAATTGAAATATTCCATGAGCATGGAAAAGTTAACAGCGTACTGTGACGCTACTTGGAACGACTCGGCAAGAGACAGTAAGTCAACGAGTGGCTACGTATTAAGAATGAACAATGGAGCCATAATTTGGAAGACTCTAAGACAGGACGTCATTGCCCAATCGACACAGGAAGCCGAATATTTGTCTATGGCTGAAACCGGCAATAAAATCAAGTCTATTACAAGTTTCATGAGTGAAATTGAGCAGGACGGTCAAGTCAGCAAACCCACGAAGCTGTTTTGTGATAATGTCGCTGCGATCAAGTTGGCTAACTCAGAAGATAACATGAAGAAAAGCCGTCATGTCAACTTGCGGTATCACGTCGTAAAAGATTATATAGATAAAGGTGAAATAGTTCCAGTGTACATACAAAGTGATAAGAACATTGCAGACGTACTGACGAAACCAGTTTCAAGCAACAAATTAGGATCAGCTATGCTGAAATTCGGTTTGACGTCGTCCACATAAAGAATTTTTGTCATGAGGTGAAATACAAAAAAAAAAATGGGAAGTTAAAATGAATATTATAGTTTGAGTGTTTACTACTTTAAGTTGTATTTATTTCTGGACTCAGTATTATAGTGTGTGAGTAATAGTATGATCTTTTGGAATACTAAGTTGTGTATGTTAGAAAGTAAAACAAAAAAGTGGGGGGAGTATTCTGTGGAAGTGATTAAAATGTAAATCTTTTATTTTGTTATATTTCTAACGTTTCTATGAAATTATTTAAAAGATTTGTTATTTTATGTTATGTCTGTGAGCTTTAGTAAAAGCGCTGTGATATCGATAAAACTCGCCAGTTGGCGCTACGATACTGTTACGAAGTTTAGAATATGTACCCGAGAAATGGATGTTAAACATTGATGATCGAAGATTATCTGACATGGAGATCTGCATTTGGTTGTTAATGCGAGAAAAGATGGACACGTTATCCGTAAGATTATATCTAATGGAATCAAGGTATTTTCTGGAATTGAAATTGTAATTATTTTGTAATTAGATTTTAACTGTTATGTTCAATTTATTTAGATCTTTTCCTATGGGACGAGTCTTATGGAGTATTAGGTTTGAGTTACCCCAACTAGGCCTTTTACGTTACTGAGTGAATCAGTTCTGGGAACTGATGACAATGAAGCATCTTCTTCATAACGGCATTCGGCAGTAGAGAAAATTATTGAATTCTAGGAATGGGAGCAAGCGAAGGACCATCGAGTATCATGGGTCTCATTTGTGGTCAAAACCAGATATTCGGAATATCGACCTGGCAAACGATTCATGTTGAGTGCGTCTTTTATGTTCCTTCGGTAAATTTCCGTCTTCAACATTAAGCATCTAGTCAAGGTAGGAGAGTATCAAATTACTTTCATAATCGATGATCATTGAATAGAAATTTCGACGTTGATTCATCGTGACAGAACAATTCTTAGATTCGAATGAACTGCATTTGAAACTTAGTGAACATAAACGGATATTTTATGTTTTAACTTAAAGAGTTGTAATTATAACTTAAGAGTTTTCTTGCGTTTGCATTAACGGAATTATTTCAGAAGTTAAGGTTATAATATTAAAGTCAATTTATAGATAACATTTTTACTTAGTCCAGTCGAACAAGTGTTAAGCCTCATGTAATGTTAAATGTAATTCATACTTAGATAATTCAATTTTATATTCAATATATCTTTGAATGTGTGAATAGATATTTTTTTTTGCGATCCTGAACTTTGATGAATATTTGAATTATATTTTGAAATTTAGATTGCATCATTGAGAGTTGAATATTTTTGATATTAAGTGTTATGCAATTTTTGAGTTACCAGATTGTGTACATAATTATTAGTATTTATTCAGTATCTTGTTAATAAATTTACTTGGAATTTATTTACGTTAATGACGACCATTCATTTTAGAATATTCAAACTTAACACTGAACTCGCTCTGCTGTATTATTCATTTTAAACTTCTTTTATGGTTAATAACTTTTAAATGTTGATTGCACATTTATATGTTCATTATTTAATCATATTAGTACAAAGACAATATTTATTTCGTAAATAAAAATAATGACATCATCAATAATAAATCATAATAAATCTATTATCATTTCATTCACATCCGTTTTTACTAAATCCCTTACTAATATAATTGTAGAAGGGTCTACATTAGCCCCCTTATATCTACTATTTTTTTTTTCATTTCTATTTTTTATTAAACAACTGTCTAAGTATTTTCTAAGCTCTAAATGTGTTTCTTTATACAAAATTTAAATTTGAATTTGAATTTGAATTTTTTTATAATAAAAAATAAAAAATAGAATTTTTTCAGTGGTTTAACAAATAATAATAAAATTCAACCTCAATAAAAAAAAAAAAAAAGTAAAACGAAAAAATTTAAGAGCAGAAATCTAATCAAACAATAAATAATGGTAACAAAATGAAACTGATTAAACAACTTAAAACCTAAAACATTAAAAATAAAAATAAAAGAAATTACCAAATTAACAAAATATATAATATTCAAAGCATTGGTTTCACAAAATTTAATGAAAGATTGACTTTATGTTTGTTTATTTTTTATTTATTTTATGTTTTTCATTGTCTTTTGATTCATTTCTGTTCTGTTAATTAACATTTTAATTTAGGTGTGAATCAATTGATTAAATGTCATTCACTTTATCCTATTTAACTTTTTAATTTTCAACAATAATATTATTTTGTCATTATTTTTATTGTTTGCGATTTTAATTTTTTATTATTTTAATTGTTTAGTCATAAATATGATGCAAAGTATTTCGATCACTTAAAAAAAACTGAATAAAATTTCTGAATTTATTTCTTAATTTTTTTTCTTAGTTAACTTAATCTCTCTCAAATTCTCTTATTATGCAATTTGACTTTTGATATCTCTATCACCTACAAAAAAAAAAAGAAAGAAAGAAAAAGCAGTGAGATGTTCTTCGTTTTTCTTTATTCACATTCAATTATTGTTTATTTGGAATAAAGAAATTTATTTTGAATAAACGAATTGATCAAAGAAAATTATAAAGTAATTTAGTACCAAAAGATTATAACTAGAAAGTTTATAAGTTAATTCTGGAACTTTAAAACATTGAAATTCCAAAGTTTACAGTGAGGATTTATTCTTATTTTTTTTCTATTTTGATTAAAAATTCATTTCACTTGATTCAATTTTGATTTGTAAACATAGACGACAGTTGTAAAAAAATCGAAATTTCGGAAGAAAAGGAAAGAATCATGTTTAAAGAATAGTTAAAAATTATTTCAATAAAGATAATTTCCTTAAAGTTAGTAATGCTTCTTCTGGTTATATTAAAGATTTTATGAAAAAATATATTTATGGAAAAATAGGTTATTGAAGTCTAAATATAATGGTAGAATGTTAGTAATGTTATTGTTATTTATGAAACATCGTTATTATTAATGTTTAATTATTATCTTTATTTATGAATTTATATTATAATTATAAACAAAGTAAAGAAAGCGATTACTAAATCAATCACAATGCTTCGCAACGTCTTTTAAAAAAATATCTAAAAGAAAATATATTTGATATTGCTGTAATTTCCTTATTATAATTGTGATTGTTGCGAACGCAAAAGCCGCAATTGTTGCGTTTATTGTGTTTGTTGTGATTCTTGTAGAGCAGCATTTTAAAATCTGATTGTTGCTCATACAAAAGACGCAATTGTTGCGATTGTTGTGCTTAATGATAATTTAATGAGATTGTAATGATAATTTAAAGATATTTTAATGATAATTTAAAGAGATTTTAATGATACTTTTCTACGGGACAGACAAAACAGGAATACTAGTCTGCTGACCTAAAAACTAAAACTATGCCATTGAATGATACACTTTTCAATTGTAATCATATATACAGATATATAAAAAGAAGACGCCGAAACACAAATTTCGTTTTTAAAAATATTAATTACACATTAAACAGAAATAATTTTATTACTTTTCTAATACTGATATTACATAGAGGCAAAAATAATAGTTTTGTCCTTAAACAGCTGAAGATTTTCGAAAAGAAAAACGGAATATTGTGGACAATTTCTAGGATTTCTGGAGAACATTACTTACAAATTTATAAAAGATGACTTTATATAGATAATAGCTATTTCTTTTTCCTATCTGAAACATTCGAAACTAATTCCTCCATTTTTTCTCTTGTGGATTTTAATCATTTGAATCCTTTTTTGTATTTTCTAAATAATAAATGCAAAATTCAACGCTTCCAATTCGTATCAATAACTAACTTTTTTTTTAACCAACGTCTGGGCTCTTAGAACTTTCGTCAATTGACCTCGACCAGAGGCGCTGTTTGTGAGCTAATTCGTCGAAGAATCGTTGCCCAGAATACACCATAGGAGGCTGCTCTCACTATATCCGTAGAAACAGACGAAACACAAAAGAAGAAAAAAGAAACATCCAAGCCTAGCGCTGAGATTCGAACCCACATTCCTAGAAATCTGCCGCATGGCAGGACCTCCGCCAAGATCTCTCGGCCATGCAGAATAAATTTTAAGCGAAGGCAAAATTTTATTTTTAGTTTTTTTAAACATTGTAATAATTAAATTAAAAATAAGCCTGATAATGATATGAAATGAAAGAAAATATCAACAAAACAAAAATTAATTCTCTAATTTTGATTACCCGATATATATCCAAGTTAAAAAGTAAAAGCAATTTATATAGTTCAAATCAATGAAATTCCAAGTATACACCAAAGAAATTGATGATACTTTTAAAACCCAGAAAAAATATTTCAATACTCTAATGTTCGTAGATTAAAATAATTGTCGTTTTTATCATTAACTAGGCCACCCTCCTGTCTCAACCTCGTAAGTATGAGAAAATCCAAGAAGAATCGATGCCAAGCAGTTACAGCAAACAACCCGGTATTTTATGCCTTTTTTAATGAACTAATTATTTGTTAGCGCGCGAACAAATAGAATAAAAGTAGGATTGGATATTGGAGGACCAGCAGTAGTCCAATGGTTAGCGTTCCTGATTGCAGACGGTTTACAAGATGACGTAATGTCATCCGCCAGAAGGAGCACAAGATGTCAGTATTAATATTTTGCCTTTATCATGGAAGTTTCCTGAATTCAAGACAATAACTACTTTTAGAAAATATTGGGAGGAAAAAATATCTATTTCATTCTTTATTTTTTTCAATCTGCAGATAATTTTTTTAACAATTTTTTTGAAGCTTTTGGTTAAAATATAAAAAATTATAAGCATAAACATAGAAATAAAATTATAATTTTCCATTAAGGTAGAGTATTTTTTTTTGTATCATCTATTATTAGTACAGATAAACATCTGTAAGATCCATCGAAACATTTTTTTAAGTCCAGTTCTATAAAATTTTATCTAAATCTTTCCTCGATTAGTTTTATGATCTATCAAAGAATATGTAATAGTAATAAGTGACGCCGACGCACTAGTCAATGATAATAAGCTAAAAACATGAAAAGAAAAATGAAACTACTAGTTTCAACTTCTAAAACGACGAAGTCTTCATCTATCAATATGTAATATTGCTATCGAACTTTTGCACAGGTTCGGTGGCGCTGGGGGATAAAGTGAGACTAGAGCAAGTTTAAATTAAAATCAGAGAATTTATTCAATAAGAGAAAAATACGACAATTACAGATCTCAAATTCTCGATTTGAAGAATCGCTCGGGTTCTGGCTAACTAGCAATATCCTTCTCGTAGCCTTCTGTATCTGGACGGTCCTCGTCAAATGCTCCCGGTACTTAGATCGACTTGTGCGGCCTAGAGTTGTCTTCCTCGTAGTCTTCTTGTCTCGGGACGGTCCTTGTTATCTTCTTCCGGTGATTGGTTCGAGTTGTGCGGCCCAGAGTTGTCTTCCTCGTAGCTCTCCGGACGGTCCTTGGTATCTTCTCTCTGTAATTGCATTGATTTGTTCGGCCCAGTTCTGTCTTCCTCGAACTCTTCTTCAACGGGACGGTCCTTGGTATCTTCTCTCGGTAATTGGATTAAGTTGTGCGGCGCAATTCTGTCTTCTTCGTACTCTTCTTTAACAGGTCCTTGGTATCTTCTCTCGGTAACTAGATTGAGTTCCACAGCTTGTCAGCTTGGAGACTTTCTCTGTGGCACTAAGCCACCAAACCCCACTCTACTCTCTGGCTCCGGGTTGGAGACCCCTCTTGCGGCTGGCTGCCGTCAAAATGAACCCTACTCTCTGGCTCCGGGGGAAGACCTATCTTTGCGGCTGGCTGCCGCCAAAACTCACTGACTATGCAGCTCTCTGTGTTCCATTACATGCCTGATCTCTGCCTCCCTTTCACCCTGGAAGAGTCTACAATCAGAGGGAAGCATGGGTTAGTTGAACTTATTCTTCTTATAAGGGAGTCAGCGTCAGTCAAATCCAACAAAAAAAAAAGATAGGGGGGAGGGAGGGAAATTGGATAGCTCCACAGGTAACATTTCCTCCCGCCTAGAACGTATGCAGTCCCTGCATACTCTACTAAAGTTCATCTTGGCGAAGAATGTACGGCTGAAACTGACTGCTTCATCACATCTTCGTTCCTCCTGATTCTTCATCTGACACGTAATTCTTCCATTCTTTCGATAGAACGATCCAGGCCCTACAAAGCAAGGGAGTTGTTTTCTCGACAGTCCAGTTACTCTTTTTCTCTTTCGTGCTAAACGAGTAAATTCTCCTTTTAACTTTTTGGTCTGCCTTGATACCCTTCGCTGAGCCACAAATTTCTTTCTCGCCTTCCTTCTTTTCTGCATCCGTCTTTTGACAATGAGTGGTGCGGACCCGAAATGCTCAGGAACAAAAGATTGACCTAACGCCTCCCATAGATCTTTGAACGCTAACTCTGCGTGTTTAAATGCTAACTCTGCATCTTCTGACTGCTTCTTCTTTCACTTCCCTTTAAACCAGCTTTCATCATTTCTTTCTTTGTCTAAGTCCTGCATTACTTTTATTTTCTCTAGCCTTCGTTTTTTGTCTACTTCGTGTTTTCTTAGAAGCTCTTCTTGGCGTTTTATTTTCTCCTCCTCCTGAATAGTTTGTGAACTCGCTGTGGTCTCAGCCTATTTCCCTTATGAGGAGAATGATAACTTTCCTGCTTTGGAGATAAGGAATGTTATTCAATACTGCGAAAGCAATGGGACGCAACTCTTCATTAGATTTGACGCCAATGCTCACCATGTCGCCTGGGGAAGTACTGACTGCAACCAACGAGGAGAAAATCTCATGGAATTTTTGATAAGTACTAAGTTACAGGTTTTAAATAAAGGCAATGAACCTACCTTCGTTGTAAATAATAGGAGTAAAGTAATTGATCTAACACTCTGTTCTGTTAATATGCTTTGTTCTATTAATAATTGGCATGTAACTAATGAACTTTCTCTTTCAGATCATAGGTACATTTGCTTCTATGTTGCAGGTGAAAGGCAACACATGGTATTTCCCAGGAACCCTAGAAAGACGAATTGGGTCGGCTTTAAGGAGAATCTAAAAATACTAACAGGAGATATGATTTTTAACATAAACTCGGTGTTAGATATTGAGTTAGCTGTTGACCAGCTTCAACAAGCTATTCTCAGTTCTTATCACCAGAACTGTCCGGTTAAGGCTGCTAGTTTACCAAGGCAAGTTCCTTGGTGGAATAACGAACTTAGTAACCTAAGATATAAGACAAGAAAGCTTTTTAATAAAGCAAAAAAGACAGATGAATGGGAGGAGTAAAAAAAAACCCTCATATGTTACAATAAGGCCATCAGAGAGGCTAAGAAGGAATCTTGGAGGAAGTTCTGTGAAGATGTATCAGACATCTCCAGTACTGCCAAGCTTGTTAAAATCTTAGATAAAGGTAACTATAACCAACTAAGTTCTATAAAACTTAGAACTGGAAAAGAAACAAAATCTGGAAAAGAAACACTAAAAGAAATGTTAGGAGTACACTTTCCAGAATCTAAAGAAATCAATACTGAAGACATGCAATGATCGGGTCTGGTTAATCTCAGAGGTAACCGCACAGACTGGTGTGTGTCTAGAAGAAATGTTGAACAGCCTTATCTCTTTTTTGCTTAAGACTCTAGAGAAATTGGTTGATAGACACATTAGAGATGAGATTCTTATAACACATCCTCTCGCCAGTCAACAATTTGCCTACCAGCAAGGAAAATCGACTGAAACGGCACTTCATCGTATTTAAATACTTTTGAAGAAAGCCCTTGAGCATAAGTAATTTGCTTTACCTCTCTTTATGGATATTGAGGGGGCCTTCGATAGAATCTCTATCGAAGCTATTGATGCAGCCACTCATAATCATGGAATTAACCCTACCTTAAGGCGATGGTTGAGATCAATTCTAAGTGAAAATGTGATCATATCCTCGGGGACAACTTAGCGGTCGCTACCAATAAAGGTTGCCCGCAAGAAGGGGTTCTCTCTCCTTTGCTGTGGTGCCTTGTGGTGAATGAACTGCTGGTGTCTTTTGGGAGGTCTGGGTGTGGCTGCATTGGTTACGCGGATGACATCTCAATAGTCGTTAGAGGTAAATTCCCTAAAACCGTATCGGAAGTAATGCAGGACGGTCTGTTACTGATTGAAAAGTGGTGTAAAAAAGTAGGTCTTTCTGTCAATCCAGATAAAACGACCTTGATACCATTCACAAGGAAAAAGAACTTGCATGAGCTAGAAGCTCTTACCTTCTTCGAAAGGAAGCTTACCATTTCTTCGGAAGTCAAGTATTTGGATACTATACTTGACCAAACAATGACTTGGAGACAACACTTGGAGCACTCGATTACGAAAGCAAAAAGAATCTTTTGGTCATGTCGGGAAGCTATTGATAAAACCTGGGGTATTAAACCAAAGGTTAAGCACTGGATCTACACTATGATAATTAGACCAATTCTCACATACGCTGCGGTGGTATGGTGGCCAAAGGTCAAACTTAAAACAGCTCAATGCGAGCTCAATAAGCTACAAAGAATGGTGTGCATAGGTATCACAGGGGCAATGAGAACTGCACCCACGGCTGCAGTGGAATTGCTACTGGGATTCTTGCCACTACATTTACATATTGAGGCTGAAGCCACTCTGGGAGCTTTAAGGCTTAAGACTGCGGGTGAGTGGTGTTATACCCACTCGGCAAGCAGTCATACAAAACTCTACACGCAGCATTCGAGTGAGGAGTCTGTCCTGCTAATGACAACTGATAAAATGCTTCCCTATTATTACTTTGAAAGATCATTCAGCATAGATTTCTCAAGAAACATCAGGAAGAAGAATATTTATATTTTTTCTAATAGCCAGGCAGCACTGAATGCTCTGAATCAGTGCCGCGTTACTTCAAAGATCGATTTCGAATGCCTCAAACCTCTGTCTTTACTGGCACAATTGAATAAAGTTCGTCTTTTTTGGGTGCTAGGACACAGTGGTCATGAAGGCAATGAGAAAGCCGATTCCTTTGCTAAGAAAGGCTCGGAGATAACCTTTATAGGTCCGGAACCTGTTATTGGTTTATCCAATAACATGATTAGGAAAATCTTTCTTAAGAAAATGAGAGCTCTACAGCTCAGGCTATGGCACAGGCTTAAGGGACAAAGACAAGCCAAGATGCTAATTCAAGGACCAAACAATAAATTTTCCTCCGAACTTTTAATGTTACGGAAAAAGGAACTTGGTATTGTTGTTGGTAAACTTACTGGGCATTGTCGTCTCAATAAGCATTTATGGCTTTTGAACTTAAAAGATAACCCAGTCTGTAGGAGATGTGATTCAGAAGATGAGACTTCCTCACATATCTTATTTAACTGTGAATATTACACAGCGCTTAGACACAAAATCCTAGGATCTTTTTTCTTAGAACCAAAGGATTTGATTAAGGTCCCAATAAATAAACTATTGGCATTTGCCATAGCAACTGGTCATTTTGGGGATTAAGGTTGCGGAAAGTACAGTAGACCTTACGTCGTGGTGCTAGGTATATTTATCACCCATCTTTTACATTACATTACATTACACAAGAATGAATTATTGACGTACTGCAGAAATGGAAGATTATTTTTTTCATGTTGGCTCCTTCAGATTGTTCTTCTAAAATAAAGTGTTGATGTTCAGTGGACTTTGAATTTTTATTGAAATGTGTGCTGGTGTTGTTTACATTTCGTCTTCATCAGAGTGGTTATCAATTTCTATTACAAAGCTTAGGATTTCATCGTTTGTTACATTATCAATTTTCGAAAACTTCCTCTATTGTTGTAGTGTGTTTTATGAAATTTTTTCGCATCTCTTTTTTGACTTTTGTAATCGAATTTGCTATTGAAGAAAATTATATTTTTTTTATATAATTACTATTAACTTTTTTTCTAAGTTTCTCCTCGATTTTATGGTTCTGAAATAAACTTTTAACATTCAGTGACAATCATAATTTTTATTTTGGTAAGTTCACAGGACTGTTGATTTGGCGAAAAATGTTTTCGTTTTTTTTATTTATGTAAGATAACATCAGTGAGAATAGAAAATGAACATCAGTATATACTCATTAAAATATACAATGGAACCTCGCTATTTGTGCACAATTCGTTCCAGGAGGCTGTTCGAATTGCGATGTGAACGAATGCTGAACCTTTTTTTTCCCATAAGAAATGATGTAAATTGAAATAATCCGTTACAGACCGCCAGATGAAACTTATTTAAACATTTATAACTTAATGCATAAAAACATGCTTAAAAACTATATTGAGTGGCCGGATCCGAGAAACGAGTTCCACTTTCAAACTTCGTAAGGAGTTCTTTTTTCAGTTCAATTATTGTTATAACTGCTTTCCTTTTAGGCTTGGTTGGATCACTAATCTTTCTTTGGACACTTATTTTCAAAGGAAACTATTTAAAAATAGTCAATAACAACAATAAAATAATATAACGTTTCACGGAGCATGTACAACTGATGCTTAGCGTAAAAGGGCAACAATCCTTAGTTGCCATCTTGTTTCCTTTGATTTAAATGCATTTTCTTTGACGGATATAAATATAAATATTATTGCCTAACGAAAAGGTAAATTTTTATTGATTTCATTTAGAAAAATGAAATTTCATATTTAAAAATTATTTATTTTATTTCGCTTCTAATAATATCTTGCTAAGCCAGCAAGTTGGACCTATTTTCTTTAGAATAGAAAATCAGAATAGAAAAGCGTAATGTCTCTGAAGATTCCGAACGGGATTTTATTTTGTAACAGGGATGAAATCAATGATGACAATCACAGTTTTAAATCCCTGATATCGCATCTTCACTCATTACCAGATGCAAACAAACTATTTTATTTATCATTTGATCATTTTTTTTAGTTTTTCAACATTTCACTGCTGAATATGTTCAATTATTCAAAAGTGATCAATTAAAAAATTTTTCGGATGAAAACATCAGCCAAACGTTATCGCACAGACATTCGCTGAAACGACTTCAGGGAATTAATAAAATCACTAATGGTCTCCGGAATTGTCTATTCGTCTTAAACAATTTGAAGACAAATAATTTAATTGCTGATTTCCATTCTCATCTATTAATAGCTCATTGCAATTTTATTTTTTATAAAAATAATTTAAAAATCTGTATTTTCTTTCAATATCTGACGTATCATTAGTATTTTAAAATTCATATTTCAGCGTATATGAATTGAGAAACAAAAAAAAAGCAGAAAACCAAATTCCAGTAAGAAATAGGAAAAATTTAATAAAGTATATTGATTATATTACGATTTACGATTTGATTTTCCTATTAAAATTAACAAAATATATTGACATAGCCTACAATACCTATAGTGAAAATAGCATTTCTCAACTTATTTTTAACAATTTTTAGTTTACTTTAAATAATATTTTAAGAAGCTATCCACATTTTCTTTTTATGAAAATAGCTATTTCTTTTGTTTCGTTTTAAAAAAATATCTTCAAACGTTACTGACACGCATTGTACTTTCAATAAGAAAGAACACGAGTTGTTTTGTTCTTTTTTTTTTTTCAGTTCAATTTAGTTCTCACCTGCTTTCCTTTTAGGCTTGCTTGAATCTGTAATCTTTTTTGGACACATGATTAAACTTATTTTCATTGAAAATATTTAAAAAAACCAAGAATAGCAATTAAATAACACAACGTTTTATGGAGCTTGTTAAAATGTTAGCGATTTAGGGCCAGCTTTAGATGTGGTAACGTTCGATTTCCGAGTCGAATTTTACTCGAGAAAGTTACGAATTTTACTCGGACAGTTACGAATATAAAGGTGAACAATGTCGGGTTCCAGTTTATTTGGTCTTTTCTCTCGTGGCAGATCCGTCAAAAATGCTGTGTCGAAAACTATGGTTAGTTGCCATCTTATTTGTTTTGATTTTAATGCATTTTAATTGGCGGAGAATGAATACAAATATTATTGCCTAACGAAAAGGTGTGAGTTTGAATTAGAATACGTACCTGTTTTTTTATTCTAATCATATTTCAAACGAAAGCAATTCTAAGCCTAGTCAACTGAATTGTGTGTAATGTAAAGTTAAAATTGAACATAGCAAGAATCATCAACAAACGGAGAACGTGATGTTATACACGCTTAGCAGTGATGATTGTTCAACAATGAACTTGTGATGAATAATAGAAAAATGGGTTTTGAGAACAAAAATGGAAAACTGGATGAGTAAAGAGGTTCTCAGATGTTTTTCCTAAGCAGGTTTTTTAGGAATTGAGTTATGTTAGAATTCCTAATACCGAACGTAAATACGTACGATGGATATTAAAAGGTATTGAATCGGAAACCAGAAGTTTGATTCGCGTGAGACGACTTAAGGCAATATAAAAGTCGCAAATCTAACTCCGATAACATTCGAATGTAGAAGACATTGAGATTCATCGAATCATCAATAATGGACCGTTCCGAGAAGTCATTCCATGTTGATATGCAAGGTTAGCGATGAATCAAGATCAACGAATGTAAATAAACCTTTTATTACGATAACACGGACGGGTTAAGTCGGAAGATTACATTTCTCATCGTAGATTCGCCGAGGAATATAAGATTAATTAAAACATGTTAAAAGTACAAGATTAAAGATGCAAGACTTTAATTATTGATAGGTACAGGTTAACAAAAGAGACTTTAATTATCACTTCAAGATAAGGTTTGCCCGTGCTAACAAGAAAAGAGTTCGATAGCATACGCCTTTGTAGTGACAGGCCATACAAGTGAATAAAGGGACAGAAATAAATGTATATAAAAGTTTGTTTAAGAATATATACGTTTGCTTTAAAATTTTGTCTTGGATCGTTTTTTTGGACACATTTTAGTTTCACGTGCAAGTTTCATAATTCTTTGTTAGGACAAAACTCTCTGGAGTAAGGGTTAATTATACAACACCTCCTTTCAACAAAAGGCAGATTGTTATTGAATTCCTTAAGGATAATGAAATTTCATTATCATAACGTTTTATTTCGCATCCGACAATACTTTGCTAAGCGGTCAAGTTGGACCTATTTTCTTTGGCGTCAAAATACAAAAGCCTGTTCTTCCTGAAAAATATAAACGGGATGGACCATACACATTATTGCCGCAGATGACACAAGATAGTTAAGATAACGAAGCAACATTGTCTGAAAGATCACCATGAAAACGTAGTTAAATCGCAGAAGAGGTGTTTCACCGCTACGAACCTTAGAAAGAAAAGAAAAATCATGTGGCATGCAGAAAGTTTTCAAAATTGGGATTCAAGCATTTAGTTTTTGTGATAGCAACGAAAATCGGTAGTTATTGCTTTTGCTCTTTCCGTCCGTTCGCGTACGTGTCTATCCACCCCTAACAACTACCAAAACGAATTCAACAAATCATAATTATCGCAATAATAACAAAATAAAAAGTAAAAACGAAAAGAATTAAGAGCAAAAATCGTCAAACAATTAATAATGGTAACGAAATGAAACTGATTAAGCAACTTAAAACATAAAACATTAAAAATAAAAATAAAGGAAAGTACGAAAATCAACGAAATATATGTAATAATTAAAACTTTGGTTTCAGAAAATTTAATCTAACATTGACTTTATGTTTGCTTATTTTTTATTTACTTTACGTTGTTCATTGCCTCTCGATTCATTTCTGTTCTTTTAATTAATGTTTTAATTTACGAGTGAATCAATTTATTAAATGTCATTCACTTTATCCTATTTAACTTTTTATTTTCAACAATAATATTATTATTTACACTTTGACCTACTTTATTTGGTTTTACTTTCGTTTGATTCTGATTTTGTCATTATTTTTATTGTTTATTTGATTTATTTGGTTGCGATTTAAATTTTTTATTATTTGGATTGTTTAGTCATAAATGTGATGTAAAGTATTTCGATTATTAATAAAAAAGATAAATACAATTTCGTAATTTACATTTTAATTTTTTTTTGTTAGTTAACTTTAATCTTTCCAATTTTGTGATTTTATACAAATCCCAATATTACGCAATTTCACTTTTTACATCTCTACTATCAGAAATAAGAAGGAAAGAAAGAAAGAAAGAAAGAAAGAAAGAAAGAAAGAATCACCAAAAAGATTTTCTTCATTTTTCTTTCATTTCCTTCAATTATTGTGTATTTCGAATAAAAACAAAAATATTTTGAATATAGGACTTGATAAAATAATTCAGTACCAAAAGATTATAAATAGAAAGTTTGTAAGTGAACTCTGGAACTTCAAAACTTTAAAGTTTTTGTAGAAATCTCAAACTTGGAACGGATTTAGAAGAATCTGAGAATGATTTCAGTTATATGATTTAATATTTCAGGATTAAATGAATAAGTACAAATATGGCTCTGAATAATAATCATTAATCTAAAGTTTAAAGTGAGGATTTATTCTTATTTTTTTTCCATTTTGATCGAAAGTTCATTTCACTTGATTCATTTTTGATTAGTAAACATTGATGAATCTTAAATGTGCCTCGCACATGTTTTATTGTATTTTTTTTTTTTTATTTATTTAAAGTTTTTTTAGTATTCATTCTTCTTCTCTGGTAAAAGCATGGAAAAGTCAATAAACACTTTTTAAGTGAATATAAAATTATTATTGTGGGGATTTTAAAAACTATATTTTTAAGTGATTTAAAATATAATTTTTGAGTCAGTTTTGGGTCACATTTACACAAAGTAAATTTAAAGTCAAGTTCCCTCTGTTGGAAAATCTAAAGGGATTTTACATTGATGATATAATGGTGTTGAGAGTAAAAACAGAGTGAAAGACGACGAGTCACCTAATAGTACTGAACTGAATTGATTTATTACTGAAAAAACATTGATTTTTACACATTTTGTAAAGTTGGATTTTATTGGCTAAGTAAGTAAAAATAAACAGAATGACTGTATATATTTAAAAACATATTTGTATATTTTTAAAAACATATTTGTATATTTTTAGACAAAAATATCTGTATATTTTTTCAAACATAGCTCTATATTTTTAAAAACATAACGAATTTAAATTAATTAACTGATTCAACTGCTGCAATGAAAAAGAATTTTAAAATAAATAGACCATCAGTATTTACCAAATACAAAAGGGATAAATAACGGTTAAGGATGAGAATGAATAAAAAGACACACAAGCAATTTCTAAAAAAATAGAGATAGAGAAATAATTTTATTTACATACAAACTGTTTACGTACAACATGATTCTCAAGCAAAGGCGTGCCGAGAAGTTTGTAATGGGAAGGGTTGTGATGATCATAGTCATTCAACGGAAAAAAAAATAATAATCACACGTCGTGACCTTTCCCGAATGGGGGGGGGGACAAACCATGAACTTCCTAATCACAAAAACAGATCTGAAATCCCAGATTTCTTCTATTTTTGGATGGTGGCGAGGTTGAACATAGTAGGGGCACAATGTTGTTACATCATGTTGTATAATAGTCCAAACCGGGGCTTCTGGAACAACATGGAACCTTCGAGATCATTCTAGAACCTTCGGGAACAATCTAGGGCCTATACTCCGTAAAATTGAAAGTCAAAGAGCGGTGTACATCTAAGGGTGGTCTCTGAGGAAGTTGTTGTATAAGGACTCAAGAGAAGTGTTGAAGGTTTTCTTTTATGAACAGAAGGCTACTGTTAGAACTGCAACATGTAAAATGATGAATGTTTGGCTATTCGGAAAACAAACACATGAAATACCTGCAAATAAGCTACCTTCGAAGTGAGAGATAATGGTTTATTTTTTTCATTTGCATCTGACTGAAAAGAAAACCGTTCGGGAAAGTGTGAGTTTAGATGCCAAAGATGCCATCGAAAATCTTCCATGACTGACAAAAGCTGAGGAAAAACGAAAACAACAAGAACAAAGACTTCTACTCTAGCTCTAGTGTTGCCAATAACGTTTAACTATCCGGGCTTAATCTTTAACCTACGTCATTTTGCTAAGAATAATTTCTAAGTCATCTTCCTTTTCTTTATTAAAAAGCCTTTTTTGAGACTTTCAAAAAGTGGGAATATTACACTCATAAGTGTAATTTAGAGGGTGTTAAATGTGTTAAAAGTTAAAGGTAGTATTCAGTCTTACACCGATAGAGGTGTTGGCCTTTACGTCGTATCATAGAGTCTTGAAATTGCTCCTCAGTAATTTGTAGCGCTTATTACTAACTTCTCAAAACTAGGCGTACTACGGGATTAAATTGAAAAAAAAAACACACAAGGGGAAGGGGAAAATAAACAGAATTTTTTTTTCTGGCCTGGGCACGATAGCCGAGTGGGTAAGGGCGCTTGGTTGTGGGTTGGAGGTGTCAGATTAGATTCCCGGCCTCGACGGAGGGCGGGAATTTTTCCACGCTCCATTCTCCTCAGACAGATCCTACGGTCTACGCAGCCCTCTGTAGAATGGGTACCGGGTTTCTTTCCCGGGAGTTAAAGGCGGGCGGGCGTCGGGCTGACCTCCCGACCTCAATCTACTCCCGTTGGTCACGAAACGCTGGGAGCCTTACCTCCCGCGCTCTCAAGAGGCTGCGTGGCCTGTTTATGGGATTACTTTAACTTTTTATGTTTGCTGGCGCAGTGGAAGAAAACAGAATAAACAAACTCTAACTAGGAACTAATAAACAATTTATTAAAATTTAAAATATAATTACCAATACAATCTTTAGATAAGATATTTTATTAAAAAACAATAAATTTGCTAACTTCAAAATACCAGCAAACAACACTGAATGAGTGATTAACTCATAAGAAAATCAATTTTAAATTCTAAAGGTTAAAAATCCCTTCTATCCGATGAGATACTTTGGTTTATAATTACACATTAAAATATAATGTAAGTGAAAAAACAAAACAAAGACATAGGCATCCCAGGATCCTGGAAAAACTTTGTAAAGAAATTACTAATATATGTATACAGTTTTATGAAAAAGGACAATTCAAAGTCTATTTGAAAAAAAAAGAAGTAAAATGAAAAAAAAAAAAAAAAACTTCCTTTCTGAACTTGTCATGGTTTTATAGCAATTTTTCTCATTCTCGAGAAAATTCACACCGAAACGGGCAACAAACCCTCTCCCTTTCTCGACAATGCGAAGCTACTAATAACGAGGGTCATCTAAAACAATCCTCCCAAGCTACAATGAGTTCCATAATAAAGAACTTAATAATAAAAAGTCAACAAAAACGTCAACAAATCAAATGAAACACGAAACGAGACTTAAGTATAGTTTCAAATCGTGACATGGCCTGCTCGTTCCCCTAATTTAAAACCTCTGGACTTTTTCGCATGGGGTTATCTGTGAGCATTTGTGTACACCCTGACGCCCACGCACTGCATGATCGCAAAGTGGATGGGTGCAGCACAATTCGATATGAACCTGACATCTTCAACTGTGTTCGGCTGTCGATGGATGCATTGCAGCCTGTGGCAGGCATTTCGAGCACTTTCTGTGAAATTGAGCGACTGTACAGCCAACACCTCTGCATTGTTGCATAGCTCATATCTTGGAAACAAAGCATTTCCAGACCCATGTTTATATGATATTTTTTCCTTTGTTTTCAATGATTGAATGCAACCTTTATGTTTGGCAGCACATTTCAGATACACCCTGTATATATATTTTTAATATCTACTTAAGCAAAAAAACAAATCGAAATTAGTTTCTTATCAATATCTTTTTGCCAGATAGGAGTCGAAAGTGCAAAGTTTTATTTCAACTATCAATATGTGCCACTGATTTAAACAATACAATTTAATATTTTATTTTAATTTTTTTTTAAAGAAAAAGTTTTTTTCACACTTAATAACTTGAAATTTCTGCAAGATTTCATAATTTATAAATAAATTATTTAAAATTGACAATAACAGGAAAAATATGTGGATATATAAATAACTAAGGTTATAAAAATTGAAAAAAAGTCTTTTGAATATTTTTAGGATTTCAACAGATGAGCCCTATAAGTTCGGTGATTGTATTGATAAAACTACTTTGAAATTAGAATTTTGTTAAACTCCCCAACCACTTTAGAAAAAAGAAAAAGAAAATTTGTCAGCTGAAAATAAGGTGAGAAAAATTCGTCCTCTTCTTCATCTTCTGCTTCTGCAACTTGTTCACGTTCGGGAGGAGGAAGTGGCAGCTGAAGACACACAATGGCGTCTCCTTCGTGGGTGGGACAGTTTGGTTCAATGGATCCCTTTGGCTCATCGAGAGCCAAACCCAGGGCCCTGCAGGGGAAGGGACAAAAAACTGTGAGAAAAACTTCTAAAATGCGAAACGATGCATCAAAGATGCTGTAAAGTGCGATTTAGAAGATCTTTTGTAATAATAAAGTTTGTTAGTTTCATTTTAAACACAGGTAATAGCTATAGAAATCCTGTAAAACAATATTCTTTTATGTCCACAATATTTCGTTTTTCTTTTCGAAAAACTTTTTCAGGTGTATAAGAGGACAAAGCTATTGTTTTTTCCTCTACATGATATAAGGGTTACAAAAGAACTAAAAACATTTTTGTATATATTATAACAAATGAAAAGTATATCATTCAGTTGACTAGTCATTATTAATGATAATATAAATACATAAATAATAATAATAATTAAACATTAACAATAATGATGTTTCATAAATAACCATAACATTACTAACATTCTCTCATTCTATTTAAACTTCAATACCTTATTTTTTCATTAATTTTTTTTTCATAAAATCATGAATATAACCAAAATTCGAAATTTTTGAAGTAAAGCAAAGACTCAGGATAGAATTATGTTTATTAGTTTAATTAATAGTAAAAATTGTTTCAATAAAAATAAATTCCTTAAAGTTAATAAGGCTTCGTTTGGTTATAATAAAGATTTTACGAAAAAATAAGTTTAAGAAAAAATAAGTTATTGAAGTTTAAATTTAATGAGAGAATGTTAGTAATGTTATAGTTATTAATGATACATCGTTATTGTTAATGTTTAATTATTATCATTATTATTGTGTTTTATATCATCATTATTAATAACTATACTACTGAATGATATACTTTTCAATTGTTATCATATATACAGAAATGTTTTTAGTTCTGTTGTAACCATTATACAGGGTTATTCTCAAAGATGGACCCAATTTAATTAATTAACTAGTGATGATAAATCAAATTCAATCTCTCTCTCTGGTGTAAACTGTCTTTACGACAGGTTTCAATTGGACGTTCTCCATTTTCTTCTATCCTGTGCATCTTTCTTCAATTGTTCATACTTTCTTCCCCTTTTAACATATCCAGCATTCCAATCCTTCTTCCTCCTCTTCCTCTCTTTCCTTCTACTTTTCCTTCTATTATTCTTTGTTGTAGGCAATTTCTTCGTAGCACATGTCCTAACCAAGATGTTTTTCTCTTGCGTATGGTTTCTAACAATTTCCTTTTTTTCACCTATTCTTGTTAAAACAAATTCAATAAAATTATAATATTATTTATTTTCGATGACAATTTAGCGTTAATTAATATGTTACCAAAAATCAGCAGAAAAGCAATAGCCCAGAATATAACAAAATATCTTTTAATAAATTATATTAGTTCCTCGGATTATAAAACTTTTATCTTCTCACTAATAGTCAATAGTTCTCAATTCAATCATATACATATTGTGACAATACTCATATGTCAATTATTATAATACTCGAAATATTAGAATTTTAGTTATATTATTTTGCCTTTGCAAATGTCAAAGAAATGTCAACTAAAAAAAAAAAATAAAAAAATAAAAAAAGAAATTTTTTTCGAAACATTGTTTTGTAAAGCTAATGGCGGAAAGACTTCGTTAGCGTTAGTTTTTAGAAATTATTAGTAATTTTATTTTATTTTAGGCTTTAATTTAGTTTTAATCAGAATCTTAGGAATTTTAAGAATAAATCTTTAAGTTTTTAAATGTTAGAATTTAATATGGTAGATTTAGGAGTTTAGATTAATTTTAAGATATTTAGGGATTTAAGCTTCATTTAGCTTAGATTAGATTTAATTTTTAAAATAAGAAATTAATTTTCTTTTTGCTTTAATTCAGCTGAGTTTATTTGAGTTTGGGAATTTCCTATTCTTAGGAATTTTCCATGAGGTCATCATTCCATATTAGGAATTGTTGTAAGCATTGTAATTTTATTGGTTAATCAGCATTATCTCCCGATATGAGGTAATAATGAGGTAATAATAATATCTCCCTTATTTGGGCAGATATGCAATCCTGCTATCTGTATGGTCAAGGGGACGCGTGACGTCATACAGCGGCGCTCTCAAACTTATTTAACGGGGTGTTCAGGGGAGTTCGCTCTCTCTTGCCTGCTGTTCCCTCACCGTTTTGCTCTCTTGACCTTTGCTACAATGCACCTGGTCTCGTCGACCGCCGCGGGCGTGGTATTGGCAGCCGCGTCTCAAATTATCGGCAAATCGAAGTCACATCGACTTGTTTGTTAGAAATAGGGCATGTTAAACCAAGTTATCCTTAGTTAGAATAGGCAACCCATGGATAGCTTAAATTTCTATAAATTATTTGTGAGAAAAATTACTGAAATTAATTTGCAAAGCAAGGCTTGCAAATTTTCTGTTTCAATGCACGTGTACACCCGTGCAGGATTCCGCGAGTTATTTAGTGCTCCCCAGTTCAGTTAGGGCAAACTATTCGTCTATTTCAGTGCGTCGTTATAAGTCATAGCTTCGCCGAAATTGTTATTCTCAAGTGAAGTGACATATTATTATTTGCAGTGTTGAATAAAATTGTTAAGTTTAATTAATGTGGTGAATGTGTTGTGCTTCTTTGTGCGTGAATGCGAAGTGTGGACCCCTGCGACCATCGAGAATACTGGGTTCGTTTACCGGGCATGTAACGACTTTGGAGGAGGTAGAGAGAAAATTTACCGAACGGACTTTTCGGTTGGCGCCCAACAAATACCCGAACAACCCCTGGTACCGTTACGATATGTATATCTCGAACAAAGTCCAACTTCCGGTAGAGGATATATATTTACTGCCCCGTATAGTTGCTTCTTCTTCTCTGCATCCAGAAATCCTTAACTCTATTATGTAATGAGTCTTCTTATAAACTCGATTAATTAATTCATCATATCTGCATCAAAAATCTGAAACGAGAATCTAAGATAAATTAACATTCATTTTCCCTTCTTTGAATAATTAACTATTCTTAAAGTTCTAACTTCGGAACAACGCCATTTTGTATCGAATGTTCTGTGATCCCTAA
>JAFIDM010094507.1:2520-28102 GCA_023159025.1 Thereuonema tuberculata
ATTAGCTTAATTATTCATCACTTTCAAAAAAAAGGCAGAAATTTTTAATTGCTTCATTGAATGCAATCTTTGTGTCCTAGCACATGATTCCAACCTCTGGGTTGCCAGGTCCTCTCGTTCTTTTTCAATTTTTCCATTGCCATTTTTGCTGCTCAAGATTTTATCTTTGTTCTTCAAATATGTCGATAACGTGTTGGATGGAATTTCAAATTCCGTGATTTCCGATTTCTTTTTAAGGCCTTTTTCCACTTCCTTAATCACCGCTACCTTTTCAGCTAATGTTAATAACTTATAAGGAGCTTTAGCTTTTGACAATGCCATAGTAAGAGCATATAAGCAATACTTAAAGCACAAGCATAAAAACAAAAAATGTATATAGTCTACAACTAACAGCATTAAATTATTCACAGCAAGCGCACGTGACTCTAAGATCGAAGGGGTGTGGGAGGGGGGAGGGTAACAACAGAGGGTGGACAGAAAAATCCTCGGAAATCCACACATAGTGACATTCAAACCCTCGCTTTTGTTTTCCTTAGAAAGATAGTTAAAAATAAATAATGCACCTTAGCTGAGAAAAGTCTCAGGAACAATTTTTACCGTAATATTTTAAGGACAATCGTACGAAAAATTCGAATTATCCGAAATAAAATTCGAATTATCCACGATTTTTTAACATTAATTTAATACAGAATTCTAGAGACCGAGTAGAAATTCGAATTATCCAGAATTTCGAATTAAACAAGTCCGAATTAGTACAGTTTCACTGTACTATATTTACTTACCATTAGCACAAAAATATTTTAAATACCATAAAAAAAAAAAAAATTAAAATTCGTACACACATTTATATCTTGACTTTTTATTGTAATATTACTCGTTAAAATTTAGTTTTTCAAAAACGTAAACAAAAATTTTTTAATCATTTTTTTTATTCTTAACGATTTAGCTTTTACACTATTTTTCTCTTATATCTTTATATCTTATATCTTTATATCTTATATCTTTATATCTTATATCTTATATCTTATACGCAGGCGCGGATGTAAGGGGGTGGGTGGGTGGACCGTTTTTCTTTTGACCTGGACGATAAGTAAAAATAAAACTGTAATTATACAGTTTCCTACGTTATTCATGAAAACCCGGATCATCCTTTTAGAAATGGGTATCAGAGATAAAATTAGAAAATAATTAAGTATATCTCAATAATAGTTAACCTTCTTCATCCAAAACACGAACAACTATGCCGAACAAGCGCTTCCCCTTGTAATAACAGTCGAACTTGGCTAATTCGAAGTTAAAGTAAAAAATCGAATTATCCAAAATTTCAAATAAAAAATGTTTGATTGCGTTATATAGGAATGTCAAGGTTCCGCGCAAAAAGTTCGAATTATTCACGATTTCGAATTAAAGACGTTCGAATTATCCAAATTTGACTGTATACACACATTGAATTATCAATTCTAATATTAATTTTTTCCTATATCTATTGGAGCTTTATAATAATACTAATGTGTTATGTAAAGTGTAAATATAAAAGAAAACAAGGTAGGGGTAGCGATTAGTAAATCAATCACAATACTTCGCAATGTTTTCTGATTTGTATAAGAAAATATAATCATGCTATCTCAAAGTTAACCATAACATCTGAAAACGTCATTTCTCCTCAGAATTTCATTACTCCATATCTATCCTTCAACTGCGATAATGTTCCCTAATTATTCAAGAACTTAGTCATTTTGTCATTTTCTTTAATTTATGTTGAATTATTGCTTTAATCTCCTTATTATTATAAATGTGATTGCTGCGAATGCAAAAGGCGCAATTGTTGCGATTATTGTGATTGTTCTGATTAATGATAATTTAATGATATTTAATGATACTCGTCCACAGACGGTATTTTATTTGGCATTTTATGAAATATTGTTGCATAATATTTTTTATTTTCGATTTGGATTTTTTTTTTCAAGTTCATGTTTATTATCTTTTATTTTTATTTTTAGCCATATAATGATAAATACTAAAAGTCTTATTATTTTAGATTTACCTGAAGTATAAAACTTGAATTCCAGTGGTTTATATATGCTCATCGAAAATCCGAAATTTCTCAATGATATTTTGTATATTATAAAGTAATTTATTACAAGAATAGATTATTACGTACTGCATACTTATGTTTCTTATTACTATATTATTCTAGTATCTAAAAGTTGATTTATATCTTATATTAACGTGGAGTGACTGTCGTTTAATTCTACCTGAGATTAATGGAACAACGGAAATGTCTGATGATATCTCTCGTTTACTTTGGTATCCAGTGGTATTTTTTGATAACAGTATTGAAACAATATATATAACCTTTAAAGTGGAGACAAATACCATATCTGTTAATTCCAAACATCAATTTACCTACAAACAAAGGTGAGAAAACTTATAATTGTTTTTAATTTCCATTGTAATTTATTGTTATCATAAACTATCGTGGCTTCTTACTTCTTGTAAAAGTTTTGTCCTAATTGTACGTATATTAAAAAAAGTTAATCGTAGATTAATTAAGATTCATTGAAAGAAGATAATCCAAACGTTTTTAGCTTTTTCTTTTTCGATTATCAGAAAGCATTTAATAAAGTAAGCAGGCTTTAAATTTATAAAATAAATTAATTAGCATTAGTACAAAAAAAAAGTAAAAAGAAAATCGATATATGTGAATCAAAGAATCTCTTATTCTTTTTAGTCTAACTTGAAAACCAGTTGTAACAACGTAACCTTTGTTCGCATACTGCTTTGTTCCTGACATTTTTACTACTCTTATAACAGAAATTGATGATTAGTTACAAGAAACAGTTTTAAAACTTAATCTAAAATCTTAAAATTCTGCAACAAAAGCATAGCAATTACTTAATGAGAGTCAAAATTATTTTAAGAATTAAGTAAGCAAACGAAGGCACAACGCTATCAGAAAGGATTAGCACCCTGAGTTGTCATCGGGAAGAGACTGGGATGGACCATTTCGTCCTTATTTGGACTCCTCAGCCAGCCAAACTCCACCGAATGACAGACCCAGAAGGTGCGAGGGATTAGTTTTCCCTGGACTCGCTCCCGAGAGCGGGAACTCCCCCCGAAGGAACCCCCCCCCCTCTTTCTTCGGGGGGAGTTTCCGCTCTCGGGAGCGAGTCCCGGGAAAGCTAACTTCTCGCACCTTCTGGGTCTATCATTCGGTGGAGTTTGGCTGGCTGATGAGTCCTAATAAGGACGAAATGGTCCATCCCAGTCTCTTCCCGATGACAACTCAGAGTGCGAATCCTTTCTTATAGTGTTGTGCCTTCGTTTGCTTACTTAATTCTTTGAGTCATTGGGCACGTTAAATTTCTTTTTCATGCAAAATTATTTTAGATGGCAAAATATTTGAGCAAATATTTACCTGTGAATGTTTTGGGGCTAAAATATCACATTCGGTAATGAGTCCGATGACCGAAAAAAATCAACTAATAAGTTAACTAACAACTAACTGACAACTTGTAAGTTTAAATTTACAACGCGTTTACTAGGAAAATGCAGCCGAAAAAAGATACGTTGGGTGATTCCACGCCAAATCACCTAGAAGTATGTGCTATCATATCTTCAATTTTTATCTTAATTTTTTTTTTCTGAGCACCAATCTATAAAATAAGATTAAATTAATTTTTTTTTTCAAATTTTCCTGGTTTGGCCAGGAAAAATTTGAGAAAAATCTTGATTTTTCGACAATTTTGAATATCGCTCATTCTGTATTTCTCCAGAACTATCCCTACAGTTTCCTTATTTTTCAAGGTATCAGTCTCATTCAGATATCGAATTGAAGCTTATTTTTTTGGAGTTTACAACCGATTATTTAACCGATTATTTTTTCTTCAGGTTAGCCAAACGGATCGGTTATTTTCCTGCAAAACCATAAAAAAAAATAGAATGAAACATAAATACGGAAGTTTCTAGTAGTTTGGTTGTAGTTTAAAACATGTCTACCAGATGGCAGCAGATAATGAATATAATCGATTACAGTGAAGTCTCACTTATACGAAACTCCCTTATACGAAACATTCAATTATATGGAGAATTTCTCATTCTCAGGCGAAACTCTCATAAGTCCTATATGTAATTCACTTATGCGAAATATTCACTTATACGAATAATTTTTGGTTCCCCCTCATATTCGTATAAGTGAGACTTCACTGTATAATAAACAAGGTCAGAAAAACCTAAGGAAACAAAACAAGTTGTTAGGCTATTAACTTTTTTTTTTTCTCTTTTATCACAAGATTATTCCTTAATGTAAGTTGTAGTTTGAATATTACATATTTTTGTTTATAAAAGAAGAATGGGCTGCATCTTTCTTTTTTTCTTTTTAAATAATGGATGGGTGGTTTTAGGTTAAACGTAGCAAATTAGCCGAGTGGACAAATCTAAGTAAAAAAAAAAAATGTCATGAATTTTTTTTATGTGTTTCAATTAAAGGTTATTTCTTTAAATAAGTTCTAATGATTTCATAAGAAAATTTGAAATAAGCGTGTTATTGTTTACAAAGGATTTTTTTAAATAAGGGATAGATGGTTTTAGATTAAAAGATAATTGAAAACAAACGGATTATCATATTGTAGAAAACAGAATTAAAAATCATTTGTTTATTTATTTTTTAACAGGGGATTTTTAATTTCAACTTCAATTCGAGGGAAAAAATAAAGTAGGTAGTTTACTTCTTTACATCAACAGAATTTTTTAAATTAGATTTTATACTTTATGATAATCCTGGGTTCAATTCCCAGCGGTAGACGGGGTTAGTTCTAAGGTTGTTGCGCTTGCAGATCCCTAAAGATCCTGGGGTTCAGCCTGCCATATGTCAAATTCATACTGGGTTTCTTACTCTAGATGGCGTCGAGCTGACAATCCGATCTCAATTATTGAAATTGGTCAAGAATCGCTGGAATATAAATCTCCGGCGATTTCAAGGTCTGCACGGTCTGTAAGTAAATACTTTTACCATTTTTTCACTCTACGATAATCAGTTTGTTTTCGAATCTAAAGGATTATGATTACATTGAAACTTAATAACCTTCAATTGAAAAAAACAACAACAACTTTTTATAATAATCGGGTTTTTCTAAAATTAATCTAAAACCGCTCATTCCTTATTAAAAAAAAAAAAAGCTCTATCCTTTCATTTATTTATAAATAATAATACAATTCAAAATTTTCTGATAATTATATTACAACTTATTTAAAGAAATAACCTTCAATTAAAGAAAAAAGGGAAAAAATGTTGTTGTTTTCTACTCGGTTATTTTCTTTTATATCTAATAATCGATTAACCTAAAACAGTTTTTATTTTTTTTCGAAACCATGCAAAGATATATAACGAGGAGAGTTAAGTAGAAGACAATGGAAGGTGAAGTTTGTCGAGCAATTCGTACACAACTGAAACCTAACGGAGTTGAATTCCAAAATTGAATTCGTTCCGTGCAAAAGTCATCCCATATTCAAAACGAAGTAATTTTCACGTATTTAAATCACTTTATTTATAGTTCATGATACATTAAATATTACTATTACATAATGGAACATTTATATTGTGTAAATGTAAAATAACATTAGTATATGTATACATGAGACAATATCATTTAATATCATTTAATAAATGTATCCTATGAAATTACGGTATAAAAAAATATATAAATAACGTATTAATATTTTTACAATAATAACATCAAATAAAAAAATAAATAAATAAATAAATAAATAAATAAATAAATAAATAAATAAATAAATAAATAAATAAATAAGCAATTTTTGTTCGTCACTTTAACAAAAGAAATTTTATTTTAAAAATTTTAGGATTTGATTTTGATTTTGATTTTTTTCAGAATAGCTTGTTTAATTTCTAGTATCTTTTTATTTTCGTAGGTTAAAACAACTTATTATTACTTCTCATTATTTGATGAGCTTCACTGTCCTAGGAAAATAGGCTAAAATTAAAAAAAAAAAAAAGGCTTTTCATTTATTGATTTGATTAATTAAAAAGATAAAAACTCTTTAAAACTGATAGATTTATTAATTATTATATCTTATTAAAATAAAGCCTTCACACTTTTTGTAAATTTAAGACACAAACTGTCGAAGATAAAATATTATTAAGTTTTCATTTAGTTATTTTTTTTTTTTTCCGATGGGATTTTTCCCATGGTATCCCATGGAATTCTGCCAATCTATCCAATGATTCCTAACTGTTCTGTGTCGTTGAAATCATTATATATTATTCCTTGATAATTTCTTCCCTTCGGTCTGGTCTCATCGGTTGTGTATATGCAGATCTTCAGGTTAGAATTTCCATTCTGACTTCCCAATTACTGAAGACTTCCGAACCGTCCTGTGGACGCGCTTTCATTCAAATATATAAAAATTATTCCATCAGGATTTTCTTCCTTCTTCCTTCAGAACTGATCCGATCGTTACATGTATGCAAAATTTTACTGAGCAGTCATGGACGTCAATCCAAGGAACACTCTAGAAAATGGTAGATTTTAGTGCAGAACAATCTATCTAGTAATTGCATGTGATGATTATGATATCATGACAAAAAAAATTTACTAAAAGCATATGAAATCATTTCCTATCTTTATTCATTAAGGTTCTTGATATTATTTCTTTTGGGCATTTTTGAGTATTTTAAAAGTGAGACTTTTTTTTTTAAATTTAAAGAAAATGTTCTAAATTGAAAACTTTTCATTGAAAGTAAATAAATTTATAATTCTCAAAAACAGTTTTTTAAAAATATAGTAAATTCCGTTTTTTAATATTGTATAATATTAAAACAGTGTGTGATTAAAAATATTGTTAAAAATTTCATTAAAATTTTTTAGATCAATGATTCCTTTTTATTGTGAATTTGATTTGTCCTCCTATCCAATGGATATTCAAAGATGTGAACTTCAAATAAGGGCAAGAGGTGATAATATTTAAATTAATAATAATAATTTTTTAAAATTCACTGATAATATTTTTTATACAATATGTAATTAGCATATTATATATGTCTTTTAGATTATGAAGAAATCAAAATCAGCTTTTTTTTTCCATTATTTTTCAAAAAATTGCACGAAATTACGATACAATCTTCGATCAGCCCAGCCTACGACAGTCCTTCAAGCCGATACAAAGCACTGGATCGATACAGCCAGACACCCGCCCATCAAGCACAAGCCTTATCGGATGTACCACAAAGAACGGAAAGTTATACAGATCGAAGGAACGAAGATGTTGCAACAAGCTTCGGACAGCTGTTGGAGCTCGCCGAAGGTGCGGAAGAGAAACGGAAGATGGAAGTTCTGCGTCGACTATCGACGTCTGAATGCCATCACAAAGCGGGACATTTACCCGCTCTTAGAATTGATGACGTACTGATTCTCTCCAGGTCGAACCATTTCTCCAGCGTCGAACTCCGCAGCAGCTACTGGCAGATCCAAGTCGATGAGCAAGATTTGGAGAAGACAAAGATTTGGAGAAGACAAGATTTGGAGGACGGCCTTTACAAGTTCATGGTGATGCATTTTGGTCTGCACAAATAATCCAGCCTCGTTCGAGTAAAAGATCGATAGCACACGGACTAAAGTAGTCGATTTGTCTCTGTTACCTAGACTATGTCATTGTATACTCAAACGACTTCACAGAATACCTGAAGAGACTTGACACTGTTCTCTGCTGTATCGGTGCTGCAAATCTTAGGACCCAAGGAATGTACCTTCGCCCCTAGCTCTATCAAGATCCTTGGGCACATTGTGGGCCGAGATGGGATTCGCCCCAATCCGGACAACTACAGTTGGTATCGTCCTTTTTCCCGCCGAAGAATCAGAAGCAGGTCCGCAGCTTCTACAGTCTCTACTCTTACCACAGACCCTTCATTCGAGATTTCGCTGCAATAGCCCGCCCTCTCTCGGTGTTGATGCAAAAGACGACTTCGTTCACGGAAGATTGCCACAATAGAATGGCTTCGACCGCCTGATGTTGGTTCTGACAACGAAGCCAGTTCTAGTGCACTTTAATGATACCAATGGAAATCCACATTGATGCGTCAACAGAACTCCACTTTGATCAGCGAATTGATGCAGTATTGGTACAAACACAGGAAGGACAACAACGAGCAATCGCCTACGCCAGCCGAACCCTCACCAAGCCAGAGGTAAACAATGCAACAACGCACAAAGAATGCCTTGCCGTCGTCTGGGCATTACCGAAGTTCCGCCCGTATCTATACGGCCGCCCTTCAGCGTGATCACCGACCACCCCGCCCTGTGTTGGCTGGTCAACCTGAAAGACTCCTATGGACGCTAGAGGAGTATGACATCACTGTCATGTACAAGTCAGGCCGAAGACATCTCGACGCCAATTAAATAGAAAATAAAAACACAGCACCGTTTATTGGCAGCCGTTACAGAGAAGCTCAATCTCCCCGCAGAGCAATGCAAGGATGCCGCCTTGCACCAGCAATTCACCGCCCTGCTCAATAACCAAGGCCTGATTCACGACGTTAAGAGATCCACAATGACATTCTCTGTATCTCGTTGAACGTCCCACGTCCAACCCTTTGCTAACTGAGGGTGTCGATGTCATTCTGATCCCTCGTCGACCCACCTAGGATTTAGAGAAGATCTACAGCTGCATCTGTCAGAGATACTTCGGGCTCTGACAAGTCAGATCGATACGATGATTCATCTACCGGTGTATTCAATGTCAACCCTGCAAGATACCCGCACAAATCCTGCCCGAATTGCATTCTATGCCGATCGCCGATGCTCCATACCATCGGGTCGGCGTTGACCTCCTAGGCGTCAGATGGCGTCAGATGGATTGTTGTTGTGGTGAACTACATCTCGAAGTACGCCTTCACCAGAGTCCTGCCAAACACCAGAGCCCTGCTATCACCAGAGCCCAGCAGCCGGGGTTGCGAAATTCGGAACGGAAGATGTCTGCTCAAGAACAACGCCCGATGAGTCGTTTCCGACCATGCTCCTCAGTTCCTGTCGGCCACAGTAGAGAAGACCTCCACTTGTGCTATACTGTGCAAAGACCTCCCCATACCGCCCTGAGACCAATGGTTTGACCAAGCGCCTGAACAAGATCCTTGCTTTAAAAACTTTTTACGTGTGTTATAACATTTATGATTTAAAATATATACAATTATACACATCTATTAAATCATAGTTAAAAGATTACATATTTACAATTGGTGTGGAGCCTTTCGAACCTTCCGTGGAGATTCATCTTTTATGCCTGCGTCACACCAGCATATTTTTTTCAACATTGTTTTGCTACAGTGAAATCAGTGCAGGGTTCCCACTTCCTTGCTTCCTTGCTTCCTCCTCCGTCTCGACGAAATTTGGTGAAACAGTGCATTTGATTGGCAGAGTGCTAGCCAATCAGAGTTGAGCTTAGAAGATTTTGGCGGTTTCTCGAAAGCTACGAAAAGACGGTGATTAATCTTTTTTTAGAGGCTAAAATCGTGTTTCGGCAACGCAGTTTAGGTAGAATTTGAAATGACTTTTAGTAAGCTGTCAATCTGTTCGAAACTAATTGTAAATTGTATTCAAGCATCTCTACTATTTGCGAAAGCGAACTGAATTTCGGCTGAAAAGAGCGGGTATCATAAGCCCCTGTGGCCTTTCACACAGCTCAAGAAGAAATGAAATCTCTCTTTAAAAATTTGACATCTGCACATTTTGACGCATAGAATTAATTTATTTCAGTAAAAATATTGTTTATTTTCGAAAAATAATCTCCTCACTGTGATATTTAATTCCTAATAGCCTTCGGATTCTCTCGATACGGTAGCCAAAATGGCGCTGGTCAGCTCCTTCTGGATCGTAGCTGGTCGGTTCTGATTGGAGCTCACTAATGAGCATCCCTGAAAACAGGGTTATATTTAGAAACGTTCTGAAATTTTTTCAATGATGGAATCAGGGATGAAAATGGTCAACAGAGGCAAATCACACGATCGTAGACCTGAAAGATAGGGCCAACGATTGAAAACAATGATGAAAAATAGGCTCGTGTGACCCGGGCATAAGCAATGATCTTCAAGCAATGATCCTTGCTGCAATGATCTCTATGTATGTGAACGTCGTTCATACGAATTGGGGCACAACCCTCTCTTTCGTGACGTTCGCATACAACACAGTGGCCCAGAAGAGTATTCTACTCATCCACGGACGGCACTCCACGATCTGCCTTGACACATTGCTGCCGCCCTGTCTCGAGCCCATAGCAGACTATCCAGCCCTGCTACGTCGAATCTCGAGGAAGCAAAACAATTGGCCCCATCAAGATATCAGCCGCTCAGCGAAAAAACAGACGGACCTATGACTTTGTTTACCGCCCAACCTCGTACAACGAAGGCGATGCGGTGTGGATCCACGTCCCTACTCAGAAAGTTGGTCTTTCCGAGAAGCTGCTGTTCTCATAGCATGGCCCATTCTTTGTCAGCCGCAAACTCTCCGAGCTGAAGTATGAAGTTAGCCCAGCTGCCGACTGTATCTTGCTGAGGAACCGTCTAGTGGTGATACGTATTGCACGAATCTGTCCCGTATCTGTCCGATTAACCTGTGATTTGCCCTAAACAGCTCGACGCCTTGACTTCACCGATGAACCTTTATTGCGGACGCGCTTTTGAATTAATCCATCAGACTACAGTGAACTCAGTGAACTGAAAAACTATGAACTTGTGAACGTTATTGAACAGTGAACTTTCAACTTCAGACAGTGGATTATAAGAATATCACTTTGGATTATACAGTGAACATTGTTTTAGTGTTAATCCTATGGATATCCTCACCGCAAGATAATTGTATCACAGTGTAAGTATTTATTTAAAACATTTGTACTCATTTAAATATACTCTAGTTTATATAAATAAAATATATTGTAGCCATTTTATTTATTCATATACTCATATAAGCTATATTTTATTACCAACATTCTATAAATTCACGTTTTGTTTTTTTTTTGTGTTTTTTTTTTACGTAACTCCGTAGTTTTAAGATAATTTTGATGCTCTCTTGTTCTTTATTTTTCTAACTCCCCATATCTCCTGTATATTTCCTACTTCTTTCTACTTACTTTTTTTTTCTCTTAATCTTTTTTCTCAGTTATTTTTTTTTTTGTTTTTTTTTTTTTTTTTTTTTTTTTTACTTTTTTTAAAATTTATTTCCTATTTTTTTTTTATTTTTCCTTACATTAATGTACTTCCTTTTTTTTATTATTATTTTTATTTTTTTTATTATTATGGGTCGCATTTAACTTTATGCTTTAGCACAAAACTATATTCACTTGTTTTAATTTAGGTTGAAAAAATGCAGTTATTTCTTGTGTGTGCTTAAATTGAAATTAAATTGCTAATCCTAATGGAATACTTTCCTCCCGAATTGCTGTAATTCGTGTAAATAACACTTTTAAATTCAGTCATATAAATTTGTAAATGCAAATAAAATATTGATAGATCTTTCAAAATGGTAATTGATTGAAGTTCGATTCATTCTTTTAATAAAATTTATCTACTTGAACTTCAAGTATTAGTCATTTTTTCGTATTTCGTATTAAATAATTATTTGATTTGAAGAACTAAAAAAGGAAAATTCTTGTACTAAAATGACAATAAAAATGTAAATCAATAATTTCTTTAATATTTAAAGAAAAAAAGGTATATGAAATTTAATTAAATCTTATTGCAGGTAATGTGCTGATAAAAGAATTTACTGATCCTAAAAGAGAGAGATCATTGAAAGGAAGAACGCCTCCACATTTCAATGTTAGAAATGTTAGTAGAGGAAAATGCAAGTTTATAGGTACGTCAAAGATTTTTATAACAAGTATGTAGAATTAATTTCACGACAGTTCTTATAAATTTGTGATTAATTAGAACAATTATCATGAGATTTTTTAGAATCTGAAAAATGTCTTAAGTTTGAAAACTACGATAATCTTAAGCTCTAATGTGTAACTCCAGAACTATTTTTTTGAAATGAATAAATTGTTTAAATCACTCCGTGGAAACACCTAACAGGGATACATTACACTGATCATTCTGCTACATTAAAAAATGACTTTCAAACCGATAAATATACTGTATATTATTAAAATTTTCATGTCGTAGGATTTGTAAGAGAAAATTAGGCAGTGAAGATAGAAAGAGAGTCTCCTGTTAAATCTTATTCAAAATAATCGGTTAATGATAGAAGCTTTCACGATTCTATTTTCGATTTCTTTTGAAATTTGAATCATTGATTTAGAATAGAACTTAGAAAACTTTGATTTATTATGAGATCATCAACAATTGTCTTTAGTAAGATTTCTATCTATTCTAATGCTTGAATAAAGATTGGAACCACCCGCAAGATGGAGCAGGGAAAGGAGGTTTCACTATCATCAGAAATTATATTCTTTTCTTTTTTTTTTTTTCACTGTCAAGGATGGTGATAGAATCTCATAATGGTAAAAAAAGTTTACATTGCCTAAACTGAACATGATTTTTTGTTGTTGTACTCATAAATATCAAAAGGTCAGACCAAGTTGTTTACAAAATGATATCCTAGTACAGCTGTTTCACGCTAATATGGCGATCACCAGCTAGGAGCAGTCATCAGTAAACAACCAGGTCTCGATACACAGGCCTATATGAAATAGAGTCGGAATCAATGTTGAGCCTGGAAAGCTTAAATAAATAGCAAAAATACTGGCGGGAAAATTCATATGCACGTTACACGAGGCCACTATGATAATTAAATATCGGAAAAAATCTGCGAATAAGTTAATTTTTTTAAATTTCATAAATATATTGTAGATTAAAAGATGTATACAGTTCCTGAATTTGTGAAGAAATCAACAAACGAAAATAAAGATTGTGACGTTAAATATTATGTGTGATAATATGTGACAAAACTTGACTAGAATTCTTGTAAATACTTGACTAAAAACAACATCTTTTTATTAATATATAATTAGAAAACTGTGGATTTTTAAGAATGTATGCATTTTTCAATTTTGATTTTTATCATATGCTTAATGTCCAGATATAACTGGATGAATGAACCGCGAGAAAATGAAGATGACGTTTGTCTAGAAGAAATAATAGGAAGACTGAAGCTAAACAAACTGAATTACAACATTTTGAATGAAAGAAGAACGTATTTAATATAAAAACAAAACAAAAGAAAAAATTTTCAGTATATATCTTGATCATTCCTTTCCAGAGTGTGTCTCGAATTTAACGGAAGAACTGTTCAGCAGAAAATTTAAAAATATAATGTCTCTCACAAGTAGACAGAAAATTCGCATAGACAGTAGACAGAAAGAATCCTTTTTTTACATCAAGATATACAGTAGAGCCCCGATTATTCACAGAATTGGGTGGCAAGGGCTTCGCGGATAACCCAAACAAAGACTAAAAATGAGGTATAAACACGAAAAAAAATATTTCACCATTAAAAACTACGGTTTATTGCACAAAAAACATAATACCTAAAACTTTTAAAATATATACAGCAAAGCAGAAACCTTTGCTCTACGTTTGCATCCACAAATTCCGAGAAGGCTTATAGGATTATGATGCACAGTAAACCTGTCAGTCAGTAATTTTCGACCTTCGCAAGAGGTTCGTAATTAAAAAAAATTTTCGCGGCACTCGCGGATCATCCGCTCGCGGACAATCGGGGCTCTACTGTACCAGAATAATACAGGAATACGAGATTTTTATTTCTAATTTCTTTTAATTTTTGTTATAAATATTTGCTTTAATTGAACTTACGCCGGAAATATTTGTATTCCTGGAATATTCTGTACTTTATTATTGATGATAATTTATCATCGTGAACTCTGATGGTGATCTTAATATTCTGATTAGATATTGATGTTTCTGCTGCTACTATGGAATTGACTTCAGAAACTATTAAGCAATTTGCAAATATAGGCAAAGGAGCTTCCACTATTTTTTTTTGTTAAACTGAATATAACAATCAATGATATAATACATCAAACTTATCTACTTTTTAGAAATGACATGCTGTCTAATTAAAACAAGCTTGCAAATTTGAAGTGATATATTTACTTTTCTTTCTCATGCAGATTCATTTCACCAATGGAACATTGAATTTAAGCTTAACATATTGCTTTCTTGGTACTTTTCTTAGTTTCGTAATTACGTAATCGTTTTTAGATTTAATTACACTTCAAGATTTAATAACACTTGTATTCCTATGTCCGAAATAAAGTGTAATACATTTATTTGAGAATACTTGTGGCTTTCTTATTTAAATAAATGTAGTTTAATTAGCTTCAGGAATTCCCAATTTTTTTCTCTTTAAAAAAAATAACTCTTTTTCTATTTTTACTGAAAAAAAAATTCTTAGTGAAGATAAAAAGAACTACTTTCAATTTATTTAAAAAGGATTAAATATATTATTTTATAGTGGACCATAAAAACTAAATTCAGTCAATTATATTTCATATCTTGTATTTTTAATATGTCTTTCGATTTGCTAAAATGTATTCTTAAATAATTTCAGAGAAACCGTGTCTAGCCTTGATCTTCAACTTAGAACGTTCTGTATCTTATTATTTGATGGTGATTTACTTTCCAAGTATGCTGATTGTGATCTTAACATGGCTGTCTTTCTGGTTGGATGTTGATGCTTCTGCTCCAAGAGTTACTCTGGGTTTAACTTCACTTCTTACACTATCTACGCAATTCGCCAATACACAAAGAAACTTACCACCAGTTTCTTACATAAAAGCCGTGGATGTTTGGATGTTTACTTGCATGGTATCAGTCTTCGCTTCTTTAGTGGAATTCGCCATTGCTAACCACCTACATCGAAGAAATAATAATGGAAAGTCTGCTTGTGAAGCTAATGTAGCTTTTATGAGAGTTCGTCCAATGAAGACTTACGCTTTTCAAATTGGAAACGTACACAAAACAACAGTAAGTCCTTTGATAATATAAATATGTAAATCCATTAGTGAAATTCAATTTGAAAATCTACACTGGTGTGCAAAATTTAAGGACGAAGTAAAAGAAGCAGTAGGACAAGCTTAATAATGGAGTAGAGCTGAGGTTCTCCTTTTTCTTTCATGCCACCTTTGTTGTGATGCATCTGTATGAAGACATCAAGTGCTCTGTCACCAATTCTGAATAAAGTTCTATGATGTCTTTTGCATTTGCAGTTGTATCAATGTTATTTCCCTCAACACTTCGGTAAACAATGGAGTTCCAATGGTGTGAAGATCATATATCAGGTCGCCCCTGTACGAAGCTGCAGTCAAAACATGCCTCATTCTTAAGTTTCATACCAGAGTAGAATCTAAAAAAATTAATCAAATTATCATTCTCTATTTAATTACTATTAACATTAATTTAATTCTTCCCTTTTCTAAAAGAAACTTTTTTATATAATTCAAATTTAATTGCTCATATAAGGTATTCATAATTAAAGTTCACTTTTCGAAAGGCTCTAACTGGAAAATCAATCAGCAGAACGACTTCATTTATGGAATATGAACGTTCACAAGAGAACGTCCGTTGCGATGGAATTTTGTTTGGCGCCAAAAAAAATTACTTCCAAAGGTGGCCTTAGGGAAATATACGGTGCTGCAATATTGTAGCGGTTAATGCAAATGACAAATGCACATGAGTTGATTGAAAACTGCTATGAAAGCAGACAGGAGAGAAATGTGTCACTTCATTGCGTAATGATAATGTTAACCAAGAATCGCTCACTTCTTGTGAAACAGTTTTATCAAAATAACAGCTGTGCCTTAATAGCATTGCGAAAGTTTAGGACAGTAAAGAGACTAAAAACTGGCCCATGATCGCAAAAGGTGTTCGATAAATGATCCAGAAATTTGAAGAGACAGGTTCCTTACCGTAGACAAGCAGATAGTGGAGGATGTAGCTTTACCGGTGGAGGAAGAAAGGATGTTAAACATCGTGGGAAGCAGCAGTACACGGCGTTTTGCACGGCTATTAAACAAACACGTACTGTTCAGATAATCCTACTACAAATTTAGCGCTGATATGCCTACAAGATCTGCAATGTTCAGCAATTACTGACTCCTGACAGAGGTGCACGTGGAACATCTGCCTTGTAGTTTCTTATTCAAACTGAACTGGAAGCCAACTTGCCATGGATCATTTTGTGGACTAAAGAAGCTCACTTCCATGTGCATAGTGATGTGAATGCGCACAACTGAAGAATTTGGGCACCTACTAACACACACCTACTTTGGTGTGGTTTCCCATCCACATTCATCGTCGGACCTTTCTTTTTTGAAGAGCTCGATCCTAACGGTCCCGTCCTCTAAGTTCCACAGTTACTGGCTAGCGTTATGTATCTCTATTAGCCTTCGTGGTGATTCCAGCGGCAATGTCTGGATGTAACGGTTTTCATGCAGGATGGTGCCTCACCTCACATCACTACACCTGTCAAGTGGTTCTTTAGGTCTACTTTATTAACGATAGATTATCAGCCACCATTTTTGTGCAACGTGGCCAGCAAGTTCGCCAAATCTTAACCCCTGTGACTTTTAGCTGTGGGGGTATATCAAAGACCTTGTTTATCGTGTACATCTAGTCAAATAAGAAGGACCTGATGACCAGCATTACACGCCATATTCACAACATTCGAGTGATACTCTTAAGTGCTGTGGTTGAGTATGTGATATTGCGATTTCAGTAGTTTCCTATACTGGAGGAAGCCATATCTAACATGTCCTTATAAACGTATTGTGTATATCCACTATTGTATTGCGGCCCCATATATCGCCTTAGCGGCCACCTTCAGAAACACTTTTTTTTTTTTACGCCGAACAAAATTTTATTGCCACGGATCCTCATGTGAAATGTGAAGTCGTTCCGCTAATTGGTTCATCAGTTACGGCCTTTCGAAATGTGAACTTCAATTATGAACACTATGTATGTAAAGTCTTATTTTATTTAAATTAGTAAAATAATAGATTGTAGAAAGCTGTAATTCAAATTCGATTTTCCTACGGCTTATTCTTTAAAAAAAAATAAAGTCGATAAAATTTCTTGAATATTATCTTAATTGATAAAAAAAAGGGTGCGTTAAGTAAATAAGACGTTCGAAAGAATTCCTATTTTTTAAAATTTTAAAATTATTTAAACATTTAAAAAAAAAAATTAAAAAAATATTTGTTAAAATACTATTTTTTAAAATTATTTGATTCATGGAAAGGTTAATGAATTTATGAAATCTGTTGGTGGAGAAAATTGCCTTTAAATAGTACTCAGCCAAAGTCCCAATGAATGCATCAGTGTCATTAATATTTTATGTAACGGAGAAATGAAGCATTTTGAAAAGCTCTTTATTTAATTACTAATAATAATTAATATTATCTAATACTAATAATTTAATTACTAACAATTAATATCTTGCTTGTTTATTAGTAACTAGTTAATTAATTTAAGGTCGACATCTCTTTTAATAGGACTCTGAATAACGACTCTTTATCAAAACTATTTAAGAAATAAAAACCCGGATTATTTTCAATTTTAAACAGGCTTTCGTTGTCTTTTTCCTTTATATTTTCAAAGCAATAAAATCAGCAAATACGATCATGCAATAAATAAATACGCGCTTCTTCATAAGCCTCTAAGCAAATATTCACTTCTGCTTTGTGGTTTATCAATTTGTGGTTCTGGCATGGATAAGAAAATTATACCTAGTGAACCCATTCATACATTGATCTCTGTGTGAGGTTTTTTGTCCATCCTAAATTCATTTTGAAGTAGGACAATTAAAGTTCACTGTCACTTTTACCCGTCATTTCTCATTCTTTCCTCTTCAAATCTTTTTTGTTTAATCTCTTCATCTTTTTCTCAATCTTCCTCTAGGTCGTTTTGAGCTTTTATTTCCTTGGGTTCCTAATTAAAATATTTGTTTTGGTTTAATTAACTGGAAGAATTATTTGCTTTCATTAAACATTCATTTACTGTAGATGTTTCTATTTACTGCAGACGGCTTCTAACATCGTTCTTTGCTTATTTCAGACTGAAGACAAGAAAAACGTTTTCACAACACCTAAGAAGATCAATTTCGTTGACAGGATTTCTAGAAAACTCTTTCCTATAAGTTTTCTTCTGTTCAATATTGTTTATTGGATTTATTACTTAAAATTGAAGGACTCTTTGGCTCAAACACTTTGAGCCAAGGTACGGTACATTCTGTACATTCATTTTATGTACAGAATTCCAATAAAGGTCCTAAATTTAGTACAAATACATTTATTAATCAAAATATTTTTTTAGTAGAGAAAATGAATATATTATAAAATTTTAATTTAATTTTTAGATGATTTTTAATTTTTTTCATTTGCATTGGTATTAAATTTAATGCTGTATTATTCACCTTAATGGATAACTTACAAATAATAACAATAGCAATTAATATTAATACTAAAATGAAATTTATCCTTATTAAAATTGAACTAAATTTACCTGAATTCTCACTGTACTTATCTTTAATAAAGCATTTTTATTAATTTTTTTCTTTAAAGTTATTTAATGTAGGAGTATACCTACTGTTATAATAACGATATTTAACTTACAGAAATCTACTGTCGTTACAGAAATTTTGGAATGCAAATGACCATTGAAACTCCTCTTTCATTAAGTGTCAAAAGTCGAACTCCTTCAGTTGTTTCATGTTTTTAGCATTACCTTCACTGAAGTTATTGTCTGATCCTTCACTGAAGTTGTTGTCTGATCCTTCACTGAAGTTGTTGTCTGATCCGTCGAAATATATATTTACATTCATATATGTACATACATCTACAATATAGACTCTACACATTATCCATGCCATGTTTTATGTTCAATATAACGGTCAGCTGTTTATCTTCCCTGGTCTACGAGCCTCAAATGATTATTGATGCGAATAACAAACTTTTGATTGTTTTCAGTTGCCATTACCATAGGTTACTATGTATCTTTCCGTTATATGAAATAATATTCCACACTTCAGTTATTTGTTCGACACTTTTTTGACCATATAATCTTGATTTTAGCTGTTGTGCTTGAATAACGTGATACAAACTGTTACAAAATAAAGCATAATCATCAATGTTATAAAATTATTAATATTATTAGCATTATTATTAAATTAACATCGAACCTTATTAATAGGGACTTATATCTCTAAAGCCCCGCGAACACCATCCGATTTTGCACCAACTTAGTCGGCCAACTTTCAGTTTGAGCCAACTTAGAGCAGGTTTTTCAACGACTTGCCAGCGATTTTAGTTGGTACTGCACAACCAACTCGAGTCGGCCAACTCGAGTCGGAAAGAAATGGCGTCTAAAACGATGTTCACCGCTTCGAGTCGACGACAAGCGAATACACAATGAATATCAGACTATTGCGAGTTTCTTTCATGCATAAATAAAGTTTAGGCTGAATTGCAATAATTGTATGCGGCAGAATTTATCAGAGATATTCCAAAACCCGATTTTTTCGGATTTTCCACAGCTGTTGGGGATTGCTGCTATCACGGCCGACTTCATTTGCGAGTTGAATGGTGTTCGCGGCTGACAAAATCGGACCAACTCGAAGTTGGCCGACTAAGTTGATGCAAAATAGGATGGTGTTCGCGTAGCTTAATTAAATTTATATTTAATTAGGAAAAACAGTTACAGCATTTTCAGAAAAGGGGTTTTTAATGAGCATGAGATTTAACTGATTGATGAGCCTCAATGTAAAAGAGCAATAAAAAGAAGTGCCTAAATATGAAACTTCGAAACTTCGATCTCAGAGGTTAAAAAGTAATGAATTTTCAGAAATCATAATTGTTTAGTCAGATTCATATGAATCGTTTTTTTCCCTGTAATATCAAAATTGAGACATTACCTGTACCTTCCAATTGTATGAGGTTAATGCCATTAAACATCTAGATAAAATTATTTAGATTACATTTTTTTAATGTATTTCATGATAATTCATGACCAGTGAGTTGTTTTTTCCTATTAAATCTTCATTTAAATTAATTTTTATTGATAATTTTAAATGTTTCTATGAATGTGTTTTCTTCTACAATAAACTGTTTTGTATTTATTTCAGCAAAATTTAATTAATTTCTTATTTTTTCTAATTTCTTCCATCTGTCTATCAAGGATGATTTGGCCTTGCAGGAATTCTTTGGATCTGAGAAAAAAGTGAAAAACACTGCAAACTTTGATTATAAGAAAGACCAGCAGTTGAAAATAAAACCCAGAATTGTAATATATAAATGATCTCATTCGATAAGATAATGATACCGAATATTTTCGAGCCCATTTTCAAAAAATATGTCAGGTCTTAAATACCGTAATCGCATATAAGGTCACTTTTGTCTGTGATTTCAGTGCCACACTGATTCAATTCCAAGAATTTTTCCGTGGGTACGATCTTTTATCGGCGTCATTTCTCCTTCTGACGGAAGGGACAGCTTTCCCACGCCTGGACGAGTGGGAAGGATATTTCTCCGTTCCCATCGCGTCACGTGTCCATCATTGTTCACCAGGAAGTCGAAGGAAAGGATCTCATTCCAACCGTTTCTGTGCTTGTGTTATGATGTCGACAAAAAGAAAAACGTTGTCTCTATCAGAGAAAAAGAAAATCTTCGAAGATTTTGAAAACTCTAATGTATCGAAAGCATGTTTTGCCAAAGAGCGTGGGATACCACGAACGACGCTCAACAATGTTCTGTCCTCGCATACTGTGGCAGAAACATGTAATGGAAAGAGAAAAAAGGAAGCGTTTATCACCGTATGAGAAAGTTGAAGAAGGCCTTCTCCAATGGATAAAATTTGCTAGAGCACTTAATGTGCCTATATCGTGCTTAGTACTGAAAGAAAAAGCTCTACAAATAGCCGCCGAATTAGGAGAGAACGATTTTATGGCGAGCAATGGATGGATACATAGATTTAAATTAAGACATGACTTAAATTTTAAAACAGCCAGTGATGTGGATGATAGCGTTTTAAGTGATTGGAAGAAATCCGTGTTAGATGACATTTTGAAGCGGTATGAACATTGCGATATATTCAATGTTGATGATTGTGGACTTTTTTTCCGGGTCTTTCCCGACACAACTCTTACTTTCAAGAAAGAAAAATGTTTAGGGGGGGGGAAGTAAATAAAGACTGAGAATTTTTTTAGGAGCTAATATGGATGGCTCTGAAAAACAGACCGCTAGTTATCGGAAAATTTCAAAAGCCACGTAGCTTTAAAAATGTCAAGTCTTTACCTTTGGATTATGATGCAAACAAAAAAGCTTGGATGAATGCTAACTTATTTGAGAAAACTATACGGCGTTTCGATAGATACTTTTTGAAAAATAAAAGAAAAGTTGTTTTCATCGCAGACAATTGCCCTGATCATATCAACATACCTCAGTTGAAATCAATAGAGCTTGTTTTCTTATCCCCAAATGTTACCAGTGTTTTGCAACCTTTGGATCAGGGAGTCATTCAAAATCTGAAATTGAACTATAGAAAGCTCCTTCTGAAAGATTTCATTTCAGCAATTGATGAGAAAAAAAAAATTCACGTGTCTGCGTTAGATGCAATTTTTTATATTCATAAAAGTTGGAGCTTGGTGTCAAACACATGCATTTCAAATTGCTTTCGACATGCTGGTTTTCAATTTTCTTCAAATAGTGTGGATGAAATAACAGATGAAGATGATGAAGACGATATTCTTTTAGCTGTGTTAATAAGGTAGGTGTCCCAAAGGTGGCCAGAGTGCACAAGGTGGCCATCTGCTTGTATAATATAGTATTACACAAAGTAGTCGGTATATGGCACTTGCTATTTGACAGCTGTCGCACTCTAGTGCTGGCTACTGAAAACTAAGCCATTATGACGAGACGTCGGCCATTATGACGAGACGTCGGCCATTACTGAGAAGACATTTGTTTTTGAGCATCGTTGTTCTTACTTTTCGGTAAGTAATAAATTAAATTTAATCGTGTAAAGTTTTGTTAAATGCAAGTTGTTGTATATTTTATTAAAGTTCGGTCACAACTCATTCAGGACGTATTGTCACAGTTTAGGAATTTCATGGTAATGACATTGTTTATTTGTGAAAACAATGTGCTGAGATGTGTATACAAGGTGGCCCGCCAGCCTGACCACCTTGGGAACGGACAAAATAATTGATATGAGACATTGCACCCAATGTTTAAGATATGTCCACGAGGAGTGTGAAGGATTTACAAAAGGTGACAACATCAAAGATGTCAAGTGTACTTTTTGCATTGACTCAGATTGAAAGACTTACACAAGGCGACAGAATGAAAAATTTTAAGTGTACTTTTTGAATTTTCCATCTATATTTTGTACGCATTTTTAGTACAGTAAAACCTCGTTAAGTCGTCACCCGGATAAGTCGTCACTCCGTTTAAGTCGTCGTGTTCCTTTGATCCCGACAAGGTCTAATACACAATAATATAAAATAACCCTCCTTTACCCGTCACCAAATTTAATTCTACTCCGGATAACTCGTCACCCTCAAAAATGGCCAAAAGCAACTTTCTTCTCCATTTTGCATGCCATCGTGTTGTCTTTTCAGCCTCGCCCCTTCACTTTAAGAAAGCCAAGCCTTTAAGGGGAATTTTCGACCACGCCTGTCACTTTATTCCTTTCCTACCCCTTCGGGGGATTTGGGTTCTTGGAATCTCGCTGCTAATCATTCAAAGCACAATTCTCGCTGCGATTCTGTCGCGTGTAGACGTTTTTCTTGACCGCTCCTGAGTGTGACTTCATTTCATAGCGAATAAACCCCGCTATATGGGCTATCTTTTCTCTTGCAATTTCGTGGTCGATTACGTTTTTACCATGCAAGGGAAACGAAAACTTATCTCGTTATCTTTTAAAGTAAAAAAAAGACTTAAATGCACTTTTTGAAAAATCAAATGTTTCGAAAACAGCTTTTGCTAAAGAACACCATATTCCCAGGACTATAGTAAACGATATTCTTTCATCGAAACAAGTTTTATTGAAGAAGCTGACTCCAAAGAGAAACGAAAGAGAATGAGGAAATCGAAGTTTGACGAGGTCGAGGAGGTTTTAGTTCGATGGCTAAAACATGACAGATCGCAAAATGTGCCGATTTCTGCCGTGATTCTCAAAGAAAAAGCCATGGACATTGCTAAGGAGTTGAACATTAAAGATTTCAGCGGCAGCAATGATTGACTGGAACGTTTCAAAGACAGACATTGCCTTTCTTTTAAAACGATTTAAATGTGGTAACAATAAAAAGTGCTTGTTTTTTTTCCACTCATTCATTTGCATGTATTGATTTCTGAAATCTCGTTTTTCTCACCGAATCCTACAGCAATTCATGAAAATACGGTATTTCAGATTTTTTTTGTTGGTTTTTTTTTTTTCAAAAATGCCCACTCCGCCTAAGTCGTCAAAAATGTTTGGTCCCTTGAGTGACGACTTAACGAGGTTTTACTGTATTCGGACTTTAGGCATGTAAAACTAGCAGCTTATAAAATACTGAATTTAGTCATAAAGTGTTAAGTGTCCTTTCAACCCCTGGAAAATATAATTTTTAACAAAGTAAATATGTGGGCCACCTTAGGTTCACTAAATATGTTTTAAGAAAAACAATATCAATATGTCTTGTTTAGAGAAGGTTCAGGGTGATGACCCCTAGATTTTTATATTCTCGAAATCGTTAAATTATAAAAAATCAGCAAAGCTTAACTATGGCCACCTTTGGGTCACCTACCTTACAAGATCTCAGAAATCGCGGCTGTGCTATAGAAGGGGAAAGTGAATACGTGGAAATTGATGATGAAATTGCTACCACTTCTCAAGCTTCGATTTCCGAAATTTTTTCGCAAGTTTTAGATTCCAATGCAGCAGAAAGTGAGGATAACGACAGTGATATTGAAACTGAAGCGGTGACACAAGCAAAAGCGCTCAGAGCTTTAAATGTCGTAAAACATTTTTTTACGAGTCGTGAGGGAGCTGAAGAACATTTTCAGAAATTACAAAACTTAGAAAACATTGTACAAAAGATGAAACCAAAATCACGACAGTCCTGTATTATGGATTATTTTAAGTAAGGTCAGTTGTACATCAGTACTTTGCTTGAGCATACTAGTACCATTTCTAAAAACTTTATTCCGAATTAAAATTTTTTTTAATAATTTCTTTCTGATTTCTAATTTTAATTGGTTCAACTAAATTAAAAAAATTATAACCTAATAAACTGATATTTTTGACGTATTAAATTTTACAAAGAATTATACTGTATTTATATAATGCTTATTTATTGACAAATGCGTATGAATCGGTTTTAAGGTCATCCCGCTTCTAAGGTCACTTTCGCGAGGTCCCAAGGGGTGACCTTATATTGAGGTCTGACGGTATTTCTTTAAAGAAAATTCATAATAGACATTGAAATCGTCGAGACACTGTAAGAACTTGCTACTTCCGGAGTCGTTTGAAATGTAACAAAAATTGGACATCAACCTATGTAATTATAAGCTCCATAAATGAAACAGAAACTGCTTATTTGTAAATAGGTCTCTTGGTTGTTGTGAAGAACACAGAACCGGTGGGATTACAACGAATTTTCATTACTTTCGAACCAAACGATTCAGAAGTTCTTATGGAAGTTCCGATGGAAAATTCTGGTTTCCTTTTTTTTTGTTTTTAAGAAAATTCGAGATTTAGTTGGAACTCTTTCGCGAGCAGCAGATGCACATTTCAAGGCAAGAGCTTCTAGCGTCTTTGGGAAAACACACCCGACGGCTTTTTTTCGTTTGAAAATAAAACACACAAAAAAAACAACAAAAGTTTTCCTTCTAATTAACTCTAGGTTAGATTAAGTGAGATATCACTCTTTCCAAGATGTTTCATTTGGAAAAACAAAAGAAAAAACATATTTTTCGTTTCGGAATGACCATTGATTTGGTAACTAGGTCGTCGTCTTTTAAATAGTCCAAACACCGTCATTTTTCTTATGTTATATGGATGCTTCTGCAAATTTCTAATTGAGTGCCATGTAAATTTCTAATTTTCTTCAAAATTACAAAAAAAAAAAAAAAAAAAACCGTGATTTTTCATAGGTTTTAATGGAAAGCAAGTGCTACAGATTCGTTTGGTTCTGTGGCTATATAATAACCAGTCTCTTAAATACTAGGTTTAACATCTAACCTGTTACTTACCTGAATACATTTTCCAGTTAGCATTGTAAATCCATTCAGACTGACCCATATTTTTGAAACAATAAGCATTTTAAAATAATTGTTGAACCAACGGGAACAAACAATTCTCCTCCTCGGGTGATAGTAGTGTTTCGTACTCAGTGACTGGAGCTGTTGATCCTATTAGTAAAGTAATGAAGCATTAGATTGTACACCCAATTGTGTTTTACAAGGTGGATAAACTCCAGAGATTGCAGCATAAAAAAAAAAATTCGTGTAGAAAAAAAAATAGGTACAGTGAATATGGAAAAATATTGGAATGGTTCTATAACTTCAAAATGCAACATACAAT
>JAFIDM010094507.1:28502-56511 GCA_023159025.1 Thereuonema tuberculata
GGAAAAATATTGGAATGGTTCTATAACTTCAAAATGCAACATACAATTTCTAAATAAAACCAGTTTAGTTTTTGCTTGCATCTATATACGTCTTTTATTCTTATGTAAATCATAAATAAAATAAAATAATTCGTCTTAACAAAAAAGAAAGTAATTATAAATTTAGGAACAAAAAATTGATGAAATAATACTGATTCATTTCATTCTGTGTCGCTTCCTGATAACAAAGCATAGAGCTGGTGAAAATTCATTGTATCGTTCCAAATATTTTGTGTTTCCAGTGGTTTTACATTTAAAAGAGTTTTCCTTTTTCGAACTGTGTTAAACTTCGTGTAAAAAAAAATGATTTGGTCTGGGCCGTTTATATGAAAATGTGGGCCCGGTAGCCGAGTTGGTAAGGGCGTCTGGCTGAGGTTTGGAGCGAGCGGGTTCGATCCCCGGCCTCGACAGAGGGCGGGGATTTTTCCATCCTTCATTCTCCACCGAATAGATCCTAGGATCTACCCAGACCTCTGTTGAATGGGTACCGGGTTTCTTTCCTGGGGTTAAAGGCGGGCGGGCGTTGGGCAGACCACCTGACCTCAACTTAGATTAAATTAGATTAATTGGAAGTGGGTGACATGTCAGCCGAGCACGTCGACCTGAAAGATCATTTGTACTATCCAAAGGAAAGAAGGACAGACTTAGAGAAAGACTGAGAAAGGATGGTGTGAGAAATGCAGGGAAACGGGCGAACCCCGGGAAAACCTGCCCAGCGCGGATCGCCACCATCAACGAAACCCACATGAGAACCGAACCCGGGACTGAGAGGTGAGAGGCCAGTGTCTTAGCGACATCGCTAACCGCGCGGCTTGACCTCAACTTAGTCAAGGGCATCTGAGATGGAGGGGTTCCATTGCATCCCGAAAACGAAAAAAAAAAACAATTTTCTTATTTTGGCGCTCAGACGTGTTTATTTTTAATATATCGTTACTTATGGTTTGGTTTTTTATGAATTGCATCTAAGTTTATCCTGGTGTCCGAAGGTTCGTGTTCTATGGATCTCTAAACGTTCCCAATATGGGGAACTTCTAGAAGAATCCATAGATATTCAAAGGAAAGATACTGATGGGGTTTCATGTTGCCTTCCTCAGGAAATCATTCTTAGACTTGAAGAGAAAGATGAAGATGCACAGAAAAGGAATTTTTTTTTTTTTTTGTCAATCATGTCGGGATTCGAACCCAGGTTCAGATAGATCTGCCTTGCGGAAGAGCAACGCCTAGACGCACTGAGCACTAGACCACTAGGCTATTCCAGAACACTTTACTTATGAGGTGTTGTCAGAATGTAAGTCGTGGGCTATCTGTATTTATACTTTGTTTTACTTGAAGAGAATGGTTAAATTCTAATAACCTATTACCATTGAAGGTTTACTCCAATATATAAGATTCCTAGTTAAGCCTAATTTTAATCTATATTTTACAAATATTATTTAACTTTCACTTACTACTTCTCGGGTGCAGTCTTTCACAGACAAGTCCATCTCGAATCTTGAGTCCATCTACACATAAGGTTGAAATCCGTTTGCCGATCCGACCTTCCGTTCGAGAGTTGTTAGGTGGGGACAGACGCATACGAACGGACGGACAGAACAAGCGCGATTTTAATCACTATCACATTAGCTCCCAAATGGGTCGCTAATAAAATTTACCATATTTCAATGCTTCTAATCCGATGAAAATTCTCAACTGAACTGAAAGCCATTATAAATATCGGGTGATCAAGAAATAACAGGAGGTGTTCGGACGAGTTATGTTCGTGTAGCGTGTTATGTACTGGACGAAATAGAACAAAATAGAACAAAATAGAACATGCCACCATACACATTAAAGTGTGCGGTTTCGATTTGTCACGAAAAAAAAAATTAGTATCAAACAACGCTGATAGGGGAAATTCTGGCGCTACAAGCGCATAATGTGTGAAAAAAAGAATAAATAACTGCCAATGGAAACAGTAAATAACAACACACCAAATACCAATGAAAAACGTTGATTGTAGCAACCTACAAATTTGGCTCAAGGTGACCACCAGCCTGATGTTCCACTAATTGCATGCGGTACACAAGGTTTTCGACGGTGGCTCGCAGCATATCGGCATTTATTCATCTGACATGTAACGTTATTTGATCTTTTAAGGTAGGAATGTCAGGAACATGTCCTTCATACACAATGCTTTTCAGGTAGCCCCATAACCAGAAATCGCGAGGATTCAGATCAGGGGACCTCGGAGGCCAATTCATGGGAAATGCGCGACTAATTACTCTAGCGTCTGTGAAATGTTGACGCAGGACATCCTTCACCCGACGTCCGATGTGCGGTGGCGCACCATCTTGCATGAAAATGATAGAATCGATACAATTTCTTTGCTGCAGTTGAGGTATCACAAAGTTCTCGAGCATACCGGCATATCTGTCGGAATTGACAGAACAAATCACTAGTCCATTTCTATCAATTTCTTCATAACAGTATGGGCCGATGATAAAAGAAGCAGTGAACCCACACCAAACTATGACTTTGGACGAATGTAAGGGGATCTCTTGACCAACATGTGGATTTATATCAGCCCAAATCCGTCAGTTGTGTGTGTTGATATCTTCATCGCTCCATAATATCGGCCACGGCCACTCGTCATCCACTTCCAATCGAGCCAAAAATCTCAAAGCAAACTCTAATCGGGTATTTCTGTCCCCTGGGAGCAATTCTTGAATGGGTGTTATCTTATTCGGATAAAATTTCAGGATCTTATGCAATATCTTCTGCACCGTCGACAACGGGATATCTGTTTGTCGTGATATTAAATGTGCACTGCTGATACCCTGCTTATTAGCTATCGCCTGATCCTGAACGGCAGTTGCAACTTCTTTAAATTATTCCTGCTTGATACGTTACGTCTTCGGCCTGGTTGCGCAGCAAGAGTTCCTTTTCTTTCAAATCTTTCAACCATTCTTCGTAAATTAGTTATGGTCATCAGTCCTCTACGTAGCTGTTTTAACCGCCGGTATTCACGAAGAGCAGCATTGGCATTTTCATCCCGCTGATGAAAAGCTTGACTAATAAGGCACGATCACGTAGTGACAACGCCATCGACGGGCAACTTCTTGCAGAATGACTAGAATTCCAGCAACCCTCCTTTTATCCCAGTGGCGGCTATTCGGGGGAAGTAGGTGAAGTGGCACTTCATCAATTATTTATAATACAATATTATTTATTTATATATAACAATTATTGTAATGAAAAATTTATTTTCCTTATCACGTACGTTGGTTTTAATAGAAACGTATTTTTGTATTTTGTAAGTTCGCGCCGTTGGTGTGGGACTTTGCTCTGGCAACGAGCCAAGTGAAGTAGTCTTTTACATGAAGTTTCTCAACCTCAGGGGCGGAGCTTAGCTGGATAACCGAAGCGATGGTTGCTATGACAACCATGACGTCACCCGTTGTATAGCATCGTATAGGTGAAGTTACAATTGAGAAATATGTTCTCTTCTTCCAACGTGAAATTCTTTCGGAGCGCGTTTGTTTCGCAGTCCTGTGCTGTTTTAAATATGAATCCTTTTTAAGATAAGATATAGTGTGTCTAGTGTGTGTTTTATTAGAAACATCATTTTCACGTTGGAAAGACGAAGATAAGAAGAAAGTTATTATAATATTTTATATTATAAATAATATTTATAATTTATAATATATACAGTATATATATTATGATATATTATAATATAATTAGATAAGAAGGAAGTTATTATAATATTTTATATTATATATTATATTATATATAATATACATAACTTATAATATATACATCATGATATATTTTAATACAATTATTTTCCTACTAGCTCTCCACCTAACTTCACAGCCACGAGCCGCCACTGTTTTATCCTCGGTATCTTGTCACAAAGTACCGTATATGCAAATTTCCTGATGCATTTGTCGACTGAAGCGCCAGAATTTCCCCTATCGGCGTTTTTTAATACTAATTTTTTTTTCGTGACAAATCGAAATCGCATATTTTAATGTGTATGGTGGCCAAATTGTGTTCTATTTCGTCCAGTACATAACACGCCACAGGGCTCTGAATATCTGTTATTTCTTGATCGCCCAGTATATTATCGCAATGATCGTAGTTCGTAAGAGAACAATGTTTGCACCAAAATACGTATCTGATTCTGTGCATCAAAACATTCCAGAAATATTTGGTATTTGAAGACATTTTCTCGAACAATATAGAACGTTGGTATATGCAACTCTGGCCAAATTCAGAGCAAGAGTTTTATACTTTTGGCTTCAATCAATTTAAAATGATTTCGTTTATTATTATAACCGTATTTACGACAAATTTTACTTTCAGAAATTAAGAAAAATACGAAGGCAAGAACTAATTTTAGTACTAATTTTAGAACTAATTCTGTATGTATGAATCAATTCTTCAATTCTGTACTTGAAATCGATTGAAAATCCCCGAGTTCCCTGCGAACGATGGTCTTTGTTTAAAAACTTTTTTAAAAATACATATTGTAATAAATGAAATTAATATATCTCAGTAGTAAACATCAATATCTTCCGTCAGACAATCTTATTATTTTGGGAATATATTTGTAATTATTCTCTGTTCATTTTAAGTGAAGACAAAAATGGCATCACGGATTTAACTAAAACATTCTATTCGCTACCTCCACTGAAACGTTGTTTTCAATTAGTTACCACTTCCAATTTGTTGCTTGAAAAAGTAAGGTTTAATAGAAAAACAAATAAATAAAAGACAAAATTATTTCGAGCAAAATGTATTAGATCATTAAAAATGCCCATTGACTACTATGCAGTGAGTGTCATCTTGTTTCTGACATTATTATTACTACTACTACTTTTAGCATGGATCGTAACAACGGAAATTTTTATTATTTCCGCCTTATTCAGGAAAGAGAAGTAGACAGTTTCATCTACGTTTAAAATAATGGGTCATGTTAAGTCAATTCTTTTTCCTGTGCTACTTCATTTCATGAGAGTCATAAAGAATGTTTCCTATTGATGACATTCATTGATTTAAAGTTGGTGTGGGGAAATGATGCGTTTATTTCAATAGATAGTTGTAGAATAAGATAATTTTATAACTTTGTGATTACTTGCTTTTACAATTCTTTCTTTATATTAATTTATTTACATTATTCTAGTAGTTGTAGAAATTGATTATTAAATAATTTATTTGCAAAAAAATACAATTGAAGATAAGAAAAAAGCTGATATGTTGAAATGATTGTTCCTCAAAACTCTCTTTGATGATTTTACTAATGACGACAAGAAAAGAAATTTGCACAAATCTTCAAATTTTATATTTAAGAAGTCAAATTTAATTTTATTTCTTATTTTTATTCTCAAAGGAGAAATTGTGAAAATTCAGTCGAAAAATGAAAATCCCAAAATGTAATTCATGTTTCGATTGAAGTTAATGTTTCTGATATGGCTAACCATAAATTTAATAAAAAAGGATCTTCTTCAGTCTTTTGGGGGTAAAAATTCTCGAGAATTATAGGCGAGCATTACACGGGTGAAGGTTGGGTGGTTCTCTGCTGGGAATACCTATTTTCTTGCTGGCTGGCTGGCTGACTGATTTGATAGCAAATCAGTCACCGCTCCTGGTACTGAATTGAAGAACTTTTAAGTCCAATCGATTTGTATCTGTTTATACGAAAGTACTGACTACAAAATTGATTTCCAAGAACAGAGGTCATCTTTCCCCTTTGTTTTCGTGGATGCTTCCAGAAAAAACTACTTTATTAAACAAATTCGTAACAGAATTCCGGTCTGAAAATTTGAATCGGCTAGTGCTTGAAATCTCGGAAACATATCTCGATTGTCGAGATTGTCGTTTGTCGTTTGTCGACATGCATTGCTACAGGGAACTCAACGGATGCTACTTGCTGATCCCCCCCCCCCCCCCCGATGCGACAATGGTTCAAGCCAAGGTCACCTGTCCCTCCGACTCTCACTTTAAAAATTATGTAACTATTGTATTAACTCACCTGAGGAGGAGGTGTCGACCACCCCGAAAGATCTCTTGTAATTTTTAATTTGTATATAATTTTTTTTTCACTCATCCATGTGTGGTAGCCTTAATTTCATCCTTATTATTAATATTATAGACACACGTTAAACATACAAGTACGAAATACTTCCTGTTTTAATTAATTAAAAATATTCTCTCGCCTTTTCGATGCATTGAATAAATGATTTTAATATATTTATTTTCGTAAATAAAACGTAGATATGACGGTAAAGGCCAAGCGCTAAGAGACCAAGCTATTATCGATTCCACCAAGTTGGTTTTCGTCAACAACGAGACCTTCACTTGATTTTCAGACGGGTGGATGTATTCTTGCTGGGTCGTGTAATGCACTCAAAATACCTTGATGGGAAACCAGTTAAACATGCGAATACCAGCAAATTCCTAGCCAACATCCTACACAGAACCAGCCAATTTCCACCCATGTAATGCCCGCCTTAAGCACATACCACTGTTAATAATGAAACTCGAAATGGGAAGTTTAATCCAATGAAGTCAGCTCAGTACAAGTTGCCTGTGCCTAAAACCTTAAACTAGAATAGCATAGAATACTACAAAGAATTTAGCTGCGTACAAGAATTTTTTTTTCTATTATAATTGGCCCTTTTCTGAGTCTGTTAGCAATCGCTAGCAAACTTTTGTTTAAGACACTTTCTGCGTGAAAGTGTAAAAGTGTTCAAAATAGTGCCAACTGAAAACTTTTTTACCACAAATTCAAAAAGTTAGCAAACTGCCAGTGATAAAACATTCACTTTTTTCTCGTTCCCTTTTTCCTGATTTTATGAATTAATTTTAACCTCCGCTCCTTTTTTTTAGCCTGTTGTTATTGTTATATTTTGTATTTAAACAGTAAACAACAAGATGAAGTCATTGGTTTGCTCTATACTATTGCCTGAACTATTTAATTATTTAAGTAAGATATAAACCAACACTTCTCTCAAATTTACTTTGCAAATTAGTTTCTCAACTAGAAGCAAAGCCTGTCGGACGAAACAAATCTGAAAAATCATTTTATTATCAACTATCAAATATAAAGTAATATATCTAAATACTGTGCTAACTTGTGAACGAAGGGCAGAAATGGTTTTGAGTTTCGAAATCAGCGTAAAAAACTGAGTAAGTATGCCAAATTTCATTGAAATGGATGCAGTGGTAACAAAATTATTTGGTTCTGAACGTATGTTTTGTTAGAATTTCAGTTGTCGAGGTCAGTTCCCAAGAATAAATTTTCATGAAACAACATGCATTGACACAATGAACTAATATTTCATCCAATTTGAGTACTGTTGATTCAATGGTACCATTGAGAAACGTTGGATTTATCTTAATAGCTTAATTATGTAGAGTTACAGACAGACACACAGACAGACGAACTTAGCCAATTTATATATATTTGATTATATATATTTGATTCGATTGATGATTTGATTTGAAATTTTTTTTTAATGTTTATCAGATCTATTTAGGTGTACTTCTTACCTGTACACCTGTAATATAGATTCTCAGAGTTTGATCTAAAGCACAGTTTCCCAAAGTGGGCGATACCGCCCCCTGGGGGGCGCTGGAATGATCCAGGGGGGCGGTAATAGCTTCGGTTGGAATTGGGGGCGGGGCGGTATAAAAATAAAAATAAGGGGGTGGTGGAAGCATAAAGAAAGTCTGTTGTATAACAGTTAAAGTTATGTGTTATTCGTAATTTTTATTTTAACATTATCCTTCGTTATCTTAATTTTCTGTATGTAACGCGAATGTTACTATGGTTGATTTTAATAAATAATTTTATACTTTCAAGCTTCAAGGTATTTAATTTACAGTAACATCTTTCTTTATTACACTGCTCACAAAATTTAGTGGATGTTGCGAAATGAATATAATATACCCAATAAACAAAGGCCTTTGAGTTTATTTATTAAAGAACATCATCAGAGAAGCAAATGACACGAAAATGGAAGTTGTCGAAACATGGAAATGAGATGCAAAACGTTAATTTGCATGTTTACACAATCCTGTATAAAAAGCTGGCGCTACTGGATTATTTTCACTTCCCTGGATCAACAACAAGGGTCAGAATCGTTGAGTGTCACCTGAAAATGTCCCTGGAACGTGATTAACCCGATCTCCATGTTGTTAGAAATGGAACGGTGAATGCTGTAAGACATCGGGATGAAATTCTACAGAGTGTAGTGGTACCCTACTCTGAAGCTATTGGGACCAACTTTCTTTTTAAGGAAGATAATGCACGCTCCCAACGTGCGCATCTCGTCAACAACAGGCTGTAAGAGGCTGGAATCGAGCGCATGGACTGGCCTTTACGTTCTATAGACCTGAATTCTATCGAACACGCTTGGGATGCACTAGGAAGACGTGTTGCCAGTCACCAATCACCTTCCATAACACTTCCTCAGCTGGAAGTTGCCCTTGTGCGCGAGTGGCCACGAATCCCACAGGAACTGCTGGACAATTTGATCCTCTCCATGCCTCATCACTGTCAGTGTGTTGAGCAGTTTCAGGTGACCATACACTCTACTGAACAGTCAATGTGCAACACATTTTTTACGTTTGACATGCGAATGTTAACCCCCGTCCATATGTCATATCTGTTCAATCTTGATAAATGGATTCTGCACCGCATTTGCATATTCAGACAACTTTCATTTTCGTGTAATTGGCTTCTTTGATGATGTTCTTTAATAAATAAACTCAAAGGCCTCTGTTTTTTGGGTATATTTATTTCGCAAAATCCCCTAAATTTTGTGAGCAGTGTATGTTGTAGGACGTAGGTAGAAATATAGATACATAAAAGAAAGGAAATTTGTCACTGCATCTTTCTGTTTCTTCACTAAAGAAGGTAAATTTCCAGGGGGGGGGGGGCACTGAGTAATTTTTTTTTGAAAAGGGGGCGGTAAGTCAAATAAGTTTGGGAACCTATGATCTAAAGGATCATTTTCCGACCAAAAAGAAAAACGAAATGCCAACCATATCTAAAAGTTAATTTATCGAAAGAATAATTATTATTTTTGACTCAAAAAGCTGAAAGGCATTTAAAACTCACCTTTGTATAATCTAAATACTGCGCTAACTTGTGAACGAAGCTTCTACGGCAAAAATGGTTTTCAGTTTCAAAATCAGCGTACAAAACTGAGTAAGTATGCCAAATTTCATTAAAATCGGTGCAGTGGCAACAAAATTATTTGGTTTTGAACGTATGTTTTGCTAGAATTTCATTTAAAATTCTGAAATAATGAAAAAAAAAATTAATCCATCAAATATTTAGAGATATTAGTAATCATGGGTTATGCTTAAGTACTACTTTATAATAAATGCATTAATCTCAACAAAGCCATGAATTATATATTGATTAAATAAAAGTGCTGGTTAATCATAGTTGATTTTCAACTATTTCAATTTATCCAATTTATCTTAAGATAAAGTCATTAATAAATAATTCACTTTTCTAATTATTATTATTTTAACTTTTAATGTACTTAAGTTGAAACGAAATTTATTTCCATGATAATATTCTTTTAACTCTCGAATCTATAATAATACGAAGCTGTAATTGTAGTTAACTTCCTTTTTATTTTTTATATGAATATAGGCTAAATAAATGTCATTGAAACATCAGAAGCTTTTGATTTATTGTAAGCAAATTTTTACTTACATTACCGGTACTTTTTTTTTCTGAGAAGAGAGAGAATTAAAAAAAAATAAAAAAAAAATGATTTGTTGTTTAATTTGCTCTATGACTACACATGTTGAGTAATGGGATGTGTAAGCTTCCTTTTCTTTTATCTTAGTTTTTCAGTTATTGAATTTCTGTTGGTGATATTGCAACTATTAATGCCTGTGTAAGATATAAATATACAGTATATATAAATATACGGTTAATCATCAAAAAGTTTTCAGAAAATTATTAATTCTTTTTATAATAATTGAATAAGAAAACTAATAAGAACAAAATGAAATTACTGATTATGTCAGTATTGATTTTAATATTTAAATTATATTTGATGGATGGTACGAAAGAATGGTGAGTAACATTTTCAAATTACTTCTTGCTTCTATCAGAATGGAAATATATTAACAGAGGAGTTTGACAATGCTGCAGCCTCTCGCCCCTGCTTTTCATTATACAAGGTTATTCAATATCCCGAACTTTAAAGATAGGTCAGGAATACAAAAACAAACCATATTCGTAGTGGAACATACACTATATGGTATAAAAGTATAAAGTACGATATAAAGCAGCGGTCGGCAACCCGCGGCTCGCGGGCCGCATGCGGCCCATGAAGCGTTTTGGTGCGGCCCGCGTTGGAATTTTTTTTTTTTTTTTTGGTTGTCAAAGTAAGATTTTCCTTTTTTTTTTTGGTTGTTAAAATTTTTGGCCCAAGTGCGGCCCATAGTAATCTCCACATAACATATTTGGCCCTTTTACAACAAAAGGTTGCCGACCACTGATATAAAGTATCCGAACGCATTTCCGACGAAGTAGATCGGGCAGGTCAGGAGCTTTGATGCGTCACCAGACGCTATAAAAGCATTGGGTGGGGGCTTGGGCGGTCCTAATTCTGCGTTCCCAATAAAACGAGTAAGTCAGGCGAGCTCGGTGACTTCGAACGTTGCGTGATAATCGGATTCAACCGTTGTAGGAATTCGGTTCGTGAAATTGCGGACATTCTGCAAGTGCCGGAATCAACTGTGAGTGATGTAATTATGAAATGGAGACGTCAAGGCAGTGAAACGACAACTGCACGAAGTGGTAAACTGATTGACAGTATCCATCGAACCCTGAAGAGAGTAGGGAAGAAAATTCGTAAGTCTCCGTTGATAGTGATGACGGAGTTGCAACATGCATCGGACGTTGTCGCTAGTAGCAGGACTGTTCGCCGAAAGCTAAACTTGGGTTTCCACGGCTGTGCGACCGCTCACAAGCCGAACATCTCCGGCGTCAAAGCGAAGCGTCGGTTGCAATTGTGCAGAGCTCACCGCCATTGGACTGTGGAGGAGTGGAAAAACGTTCTGTGGAGTGATGAATCGCGCTTCACAATCTGGCAGTCCGATGGACGCATGTGGGTTTGGCGGATGCCCGACGAACAGTTCTTATCCGACTGCATTGTGCCAACTGTTAAGTTCGGTTGCGGCAGCATAATGGTGTGGGGTGTTTTTCGTGGTTCGGCCTGTTGTCCCTTAGTTCCTGTGAAGTGCAATACGAACTCTGTGATGCATCAGGCCATTCTCTGGTGCGTCTGAGGATCGGCCATACAAGACTTAGCTATTTACTGCTCAATCGTCCACCTCCTCAGTGTTCTACGTGCAACGTTGTTTTAACCGTTCATCATATTTTAATTGACTGTCCTGCTTTTACTCAACATCGTCGTCAGTGCTTTTATTTCTTTTAAAATTTCACGTTCCTTTTCATATTTCCTTGCTTTTAAATGATACTCTTTTACCCATTTCATCAGTTTTACACTTCATTCATCAATGTGGCCTTGCTACTCTACTGTAATTCTCAGGTTTTTACTTTTCTTCGATACACTACAGATGGTTTCCTATTATCTTGCTTTGTGCACTACCTGTTCTTTTTTTGTTTTTGTCCTTTTTACCTAGGTAGTTAGTTTTCATTCCATTTTCTTTTCTTATCCTTTTTACCTTTCTTGGCGCAGCTTAGCGGCAGCTGCTTTTGCACCATAAAACACCAACCAGCAACAACATACAGGTATGCTCAGTGGTGGCGCTAGGCGGCGCGCCTGAGGGGGCCTCGCAAAAAAGTGTAACAATGTTATTAAAAGTTTAGTTATTCGTATATATTTCCGTACACGTGAATAGTATTTATCCAGAGTCAGAGTGGTCTGGCAACACTATGAAAGTTAGGCGATACCACGCGCGAGACTCGGGGAATCTCCGAATTCTTTCTGTTTATTCATCGTTCACAAAATTCGCACTCTCCTGCTTACTTTCACAGCCAACAGCATAATATTCATGATTATCTTAATTACCTTTTTATTACTATTTGAGTGAAAAACTAGTTATTTGTTTATTTATCGCTCAATGAATATTATGAACGATTTGGTTTTATTTATCATATCAATTATTTGAAATCTATACCAAAAGAGGAACTTCTCAAGCATTGTAATGATTTAGGTAGAATACTTCGAGAAGGTAACAGCGACATACAACCTTATGAACGGTATGAAGAATTCCAGCTTTTAAAATCCAATTCACTAAACTTTGTCAACGATGCAAAACAATTTATCCAGTACATTTTAGAAAATAATTTGGAAGAAGTATATCCAAATGTTTACATAACAATCAGAATAATGCTCACAGATCCAGTCAGTACAGCTTCTGCTGTAGTTTTTCAAAGTTAAAATTGATTAAGACCTACTTGAGAAGCACGATGAGCCAAGAGAGACTATCTGCGTTATCAGTTCTGTCAATTGAACCGGAAATAGCGGCTGATGTTAACTATGACATAATCTTAAAAAAATTCAGTGAGCTAAAAGCCGAAAAATTCGTTTATTTTAATTTGTGATTGTTTACGTAATTTTTGTCAACATTTGATTAGCAATAAAACTCATATACTCATATATCAGTCTCAATCTATTTATCGTTTTATTTCTGACTGGGAAATGAAAGAGGCCTCGCAAAGCTGATGTCGCCGACATCTACATTTGGTCTAACACCGCCACTGGGTATGCCTCCAGAGCCTCTTTGTCTCTTTTGAAACGTCGTCCTCGTAACTTTGATTTCACCTTTCGGAAGAGAAAGAAGTCTAGAAGGGCGAAATCGAGAGAATAGGGCGGGTGCCCCAGTTCCTTGAGTTTGTTTTCCGCCAGAAACTGCTTGGTTAACCTCGCAGTGTGTGCAGGACAACTGTCATGATGCTGTAGCATGCCTCTGCACCCGGTCCTCGGGCGAACCTGGGCGATGGTTTTCAGCACACGGAGTAGGCAAACATCCGTGTACTTTGCCATGATAGATTTCTATGTTTTCAGTGGTATTGTGCGCAAGTGATCGCTTCGACGGATGAACGTTGCGACCATTATTTTTTTCCCACTTCGTTCGCGCTTGAACTTCAATGGAAGAGGTGCCATACGGACGACTGTTGTTTCGTGAGTAGGTCGTAGCGATAGATCCAAGTCTACTCACCTGTTAGTATCTCACTCATCGCATTCGAAGTACCTTTGTTGAAGCGCCGTAACATTTTCCGTGACCATTCCACACGAGTGGCTCTCTGTTCAGCAGTCAATTGATGGGGTACCCAACGACTGGATACGCGGCTGAATCCCAAATGCTGATGGAGGATAGCCGAAACACTTCCCGATGAAATGATCAACACATTGCACAAATCTGCAATGCTGACATGGGGATCTAACGCAACAGCTTTCGGCACTGTGGTGTTCAATTCCGGTGTTACAGCATTCACAGAGCGACCTTCTCTAGGTGGATCTTTAAAGGCTTGCACACCGCAGCGGAAATGCCCATTCCACTTATAAATTGTACGGATGGAAGGTGCATCATCCCCAAGCACATGCTCCAAAGATGAGCGACATTCGGCAACTGAAAGACCCTTTTTGAAGTCGTAGAAAATCATAGCACGAAAGGCTTCCTGAGACATCTTCATTGCGGCACAACGTCTACGTGGCTTTCGTGTCACAATGGAACGGCGCGTGCTTAATTGCATTTGAAGCTGCGTGCGGGAAGTGTTTTATTCTAGTAATTAGACTTTGGCGCTTCTGATAGATTAAATTTTTTTTGATTTTTCACATTAATTTATATACTTTACATGGACTTACTGAACACCTCTCGTAGATGATTATGTCAGGAGATATGACTTACTTAGGTTGGAGAATCGAAGGCAAGCATTCGATTCACTCAGCCACGACTGGACTCAAAGGATTTTATTTTCCACAAATGCGAGCCGCGCAGAGTCTGTGAACAGGTTCCCTCTTCCTATAGAAAACTGAAAATTATTGAAATCTTATTTCAATACATTTTTGATAATATGTTAAACTATTAATTAGAGCTCAAAAACGAATTTTATTGCGGAATCCCAAATGTTATCGGCAAAACCCGTGGCCTATGGTATCTACCCGAGTAAACGTTCGACCAGCACCCTTCATTTGTCGTTCTTCCCTCTCATTTATGCCACTGTGCTGAATGATACATTGTTAAAAGTTAGATGGATAACTAAAACATTATATTTTGTATTAGTTTATTTTAATAAATAAAGTACATAATTATCTTTTAACTATCAGTATATGTTATGCTGTATATTCGTCTAAACTTCAGTGTATCTTCTACACTTCGAAACTTACTATCACTTCGCTCCGGAAGCCTTGCATATGTAACGTAAAAAAACGCTTTATTTATTTAGCAAATTAATATCGAGATCGGAGAATATATGACTTCCCAGCCCTATGTGGCCTTCTCCACACCCATATCACCTGAAACCTTCCCCTTTGCATTCGCAACAATCACATCAACTTATATAATTGGCTAAGTTCGTCTGTCTGTCTGTCTGTCTGTCCGTAACTCGATATAATTTGGTTACCACTTCACCAATTTTAATGAAACTTGGCATACTTACTCAGTTTTTTACGCTGATTTTGAAACTCAAAACCATTTTTGCCGTAGAAGCTTCGTTCACAAGTTAGCGCAGTATTTAGATTACACAAAGGTGAGTTCGTGTTCTTCCCAAGAAATTTATGTATAAATTGACATCCAAAATTTTGTTCCCTCACTTGATAAGGCTGCCTCTCGACAGCGAAACGTCGTTGTATTTCAATTCATGTCTATAAATTATTTTTGTTTAATCAGGTGTATGGCTTATTTATTGTATTCAACAAAGGTGAGTTTGGTTGCTACAATCACTAATAGGAAACAATATGACATCTACATTATTTAATGTTGTAATGGAACAATGCATTATTATTAAATTACTTGAAGAAAGATAATTAAAAAACCTATAATTGTCAGAGAATTAAAGCACAATAAGCTGTCTGTAACTCGAATAATTAAGCTATTAAGATAGATCCAACGGTTCTCAATGATACCCTTGAATCAAGGGTACTCAAATTGGATGAAAATATTAGTTCATTATGTCATTCCATGTTGTTTCCATGAAATTTTATTCTTGGGAACTGCCCTCGACAACTGAAATTCTAACAAAACATACGTTCAAAACCAAATAATTTTGTTACCACTGCATCCATTTTAATGAAATTTGGCATACTTACTCAGTTGTTTAAACTGATTTCGAAGCTCAAAATCATTCTTGCCATAGAAGCTTCGTTCACAAGTTAGCGCAGTATTTAGATTACATTTACTTTATATTAGGTAGTTGATAATAAAATGATTTTTCAGATTTTTTTATGTCTGTCGGCTTTGCTGCTAGTTTATAATAATAAGGAAATTAAATCAATATCAATTTTATTTTCTTATCAGAAGACATTGCGCAGCATTGTGATTGGTGTACTAATCGCTATTCCTATCTTGTTTGTGATTTGTATTTTATTAATGACTGTTGATAAATTACAATTTTTTTGAAGTAAGAACCATTGTTAATCTATATTACTAAAATCTTTTATTTCTCTGTCTGTGTGTCTGTCTGTCCGGTGCAATTTTCTGTGAGAATGGAAAATAGAAATAATTTTTACAATGAAACATCCGCGACACGAATCTAACCTGCAGCCTTCTGATCCGAAGTCAGACGTCTTATCCATTAGGCCATGGGGACTACAACTTTCTTCGTATTATTTTTTGACTTATCTGTCCTTCCCCTTCCCCCATCAATAAGAAATGTATTCAACATCTTTTTTTGAATCTCAAGATTGTTTCTTTATTTCCCATCCATATTTCCCATATTTATTTGTAATTCGAAAATGACAATTAGAACTATAATTGCCGAAACGTTGCAATATTATAAATATAATATTCTGGCTTAACCAAATTCTGAGTGATATTGAAAAATAAGCGCGTATACATGAAAGATGTTTGAATATAAAAAAGATAGTCAAGAAAGAAAGAAGCTCTATTTTTATTAGGTAGAATACTGAAAAATCGTTATTTGTAATTCAAAAACCACTGAAAATTATCAACCAATATAACTAAAAATCTTTTATTTCTCTGTCTGTCCGGCGTAATTGTTGTGTTGTTGTTGTGCCGCAATGTTAGTGCAACAATGGAAAACGGTTTTTCATTTTTCATTGTCACGAGGAAGTCGACAAGTTCCAAAATGAGCATTATTGAACTTCAAAATGTCGCATTAACTGCTTTCTTTGGAATCGAGTTTTCTTAGATTATCTTAAATTTTATTTTCTTCTTATTATTACTTTTAATAATTGAATTGTACCTCATTAATATATTTTTTAAAAACAACTAAACTTATTGATTCATGTGTTTTTGAAATTTGTTTAAGCTTCCAACTATTTTGTTTTGTTGTACTTATTCCAATTTTATTATATTTGAAAAAGAGACGGCGAATATACTTCTCGAAAATTTGCAGTTTTAATATTTAAAATAAATATATTTAAATACTATGATGTGTTTTACGGAATTTTCTAAATAATCTATATTACTAAAATTTTTTATTACTCTGTCTGTCTGGTGCAATTGTTGTAATTTGTGAAAGTAGAAATAATTCTACAAGTTCACTACGTGAATCGAACATGCAACTTTCTGCTCTGAAGTTAAACTCTTAGCCATTAGACCACGAGGACTACATTCTAATCTATAAAAACTAAAAATATATCATAGATATATGATTCATAATGCTGGTTCTAAAAGCAGTCGTGGATTGAAAGAATATAGACATCAAAAATGAAATTTAAAAAAAAATTAAAAAAAATTTTAGTTTTAGTTTACTTGATGTAATTTGTGTGTGTTTTTTTTTAATAAATAAAAAGTTGTTTTCCGTTACATAAGCGAGGCTTCCGGAGCGAAGCGACGGGTAGCCGACTAGTAGTAAGTAAAGATATAATTTAAATTAGTTCCTTTTATTATTTTCAGCTACAAAAAGAAACGAGTGGATCAAATTGAAAAGTGGAAGCAAATTATTCCTCCTGATTATGAACCAAGTGATGAACCACAAGAAACTAGTAAGATTAACTTTGAGATGTGCAAAATCGTAATCAATCCGAAAATCTAAATTCATAATCATTTATTTATTGATTAGAGATTTAAAAATGACTTCAATTTTTTTTCAAATTTTAGAAGGAAGAGCAGAGCTGTTACTTGGTCTCTATCCGAGAGGAATTCCCAAGATGTCCATCGAAAATATGGTTCGTATGAAAATAAAAGTTTAAAATACACACAAATAAATGAAAATATTTCTTTTTTCAATTTTTATTTAAAAATATTTTTTTATTAATTTCTAATTAAATATTAAGAAATGGTGGTGGATGGTAGATACATATCAAAAGAGATTCACTTAAAAACAATATGGGATTGATAATATTAATAAGTAGTAAATCATTGATTTGCATTGATAGTTTATTCCCGAATTGTAGGTTGTTATGTTTTATCGATAGGTAAGTAAATTTATGATAACTTATAAATTTAAAATTATCCTTTATTAGCGTATTTCAAATATCCTTCTGTGTATATTCTCATTTTTATGAAGACATTAACTTACTTCTTTACGGCTGTCGAAACGAATCAATTGCTTTGTTCTCAAACATTAAATTATAAAACCCAAATTATGACTATGATTAGAAAATAAGGCATAGTTTGAGAAACGCAAGTAATTTTTATTGATACAACATCCAGTAATCCATTTTGTTTAAATTTCGAATATTTTATATCAAACTAATGATTCTTGTTTATGTTTGTATGTTGTTGGTTTTTTTGTTTTCTGTTTTGTTAAGATTTCTGTAATAGTTTATCGTTGTTGTATCTTAAAAGCTTAAAAAACAATACAACAGAAATTTCATTACTGAAAATAAGTTGCATTGAAATTTTTAAAGATTATTATTCCTTTTTCAAGATTCATCGGCGTAAATATTAAAAAGTCTTGGAGTCTTTCGTTAGCCACCATTAAAAAATACTTTACGTGGGCGCTATTAAATAAAATGTTTCGGGTTCGGTTCTCATGTGGGTTTCGTGATGGTGGACGATCCGCGCTGGGCATTCATTTCCCCTGCACTTCTCCCACCATACTTTCTCAGTCTTTCTCTCCATCTGTCCTTATTTCCGTGGGATAGTACAGTTGACCTCTGTTCGCAGTGCTTGGCTTCTCTGCCACCCACATTTTCTAAGTAACATAACATAACATAACATAACATAACATAAATAAAATGTTTTCTAATACATTATTCTAAAATGATTCAGAACAAAGAACATATGATGATTTAAACACTACAGCATAAAACCCAAATGAAACTAAAAGTTATTTAATCAATTCGGAATATTCGGAGAGAAAAATAATTATAACAAATCAAGCGGTCTGTTCTGCTTAGCTTCAGTTTCTAACTTCAAATGTTCGCGTGTTTCCGTGATAACAAAATCTCAGGATTCTCACCCATTGTAAAAAGTTAAGAGAAATGCAAACAAATAAAAGTTCGTTGGATTTGGGTTACATCATTTATTAATAGTAAATGAATATTAGCTACATGTTAAAAATAGTGATCACATGCAATCGGAAGTCCAAGGAAGTATGTGAAACCGAAATTCCAAAGAACATGTTTTCAAATTTTTATCGTAATACATCAAATAATTTATCACAATACTAAAAGGATCAATTTACCAAGTTGAACAAACATGTTCTGTATTCAATTATTTGGTTTGTATTATATCATACCTTAAAAAAATAGTATTACATCTGTTCGTATTATGTCATCCTCGTAGAATAAAAAATAATAAATAATCGGAAAATGTGTACATTGTGTTTTAAAATTGATTTTTAAAACATAAAAAACTTTGTATTAATCAAAAACTTTAATGAATAAATTTTATTCCAAGTTAAAAATGTTAATTACTTTTTAATGTTAATCTTTGAAATTTCAACAATTTTTTTCCCTGAGGATTTTTAAAAAAAATATTTTTAATAGCCTAATAATATTAAAAATATTATTATCATTTGATGTGTTTCTTATGCATATTTTACTTCTGTATATGAAGGAAGATGTAACATAATCATAATCACAAAGAAAAAAAAAAACCTAGCTGTTATTTCAGTAAAATGGGCTTTAAATAAAAAAAAGGCCAAATAAACTTGGAAAAATGTTTTTTTAATCAAACCAACGGTTTTGGAAATTTTTTAGAATTTTTATCTCCATATACAACTTTAGCAAAAGTTTTCAAAAGATTAAAAACGGATCTCTTCGGTTGATTTAAAATGGAATGTCTTCTGAGAATCTCTAAAGAAAAGTCCTACTTTTGATCGTTTGAAGATTAGAAATAAATAAAGGAAGGCAATATTTAAAAAATCAATCTGGGTCGCCGCAAATTTCTACATCTTTCAGAATTTCAGGAAACTGGTTATCAAAATTTTCTTAAATTTCTTCCTAGAAATTTCCCTGTAAGCAAGGGCCGAGAGAACTTGCGAATTGAACAATAACAAAGTGGATAGATTTAATGATGTTTGTAATCACAACAAACTTCAATAACGACTTGGAAATTGAAGAATTACAGGTTTTGTAAATGGTTTTGTTAATGAATAATTTTAGCATCCATGTTATCTTTGGTGATTTAGTTATTTTAAGAGTTTCCGTCCGATAATCAGTTTTAATTTCCACTTGGGTTTCGAAAAAATATTAGAGTTCTTAAACACTGATATTTTTTCGGAACGAAGTCATCTATAATAAGTTCTATAAGCGCATGGTCTGGCTGTTTTCCTTTCTACATTATCAGATACTTTGTCCTCTTTTTATTTCTCTTTAGACCAATATTTCAATCAGATCTCCAGGTCTCCTGTTAATTAAATTCTCATGTTTTCGCATATGTCTATTTTAATAGTACGCAACACACTATTAAATAAAATACCCCCTGAAGTTATGTTAATTTGGCTTATAACATACTCGAAGCATAGATTTAGCAATATCGTTGTGACAATGTCCCATGTCGCAGACCTCTACTTATCTTGAAATTAATGTACTGAGTTTTAACCTTATACACAGTATGTGATAATGTCATTGTCACCAGATTTCCAAGGTTTTTACAATTCCAAAACTGATTATTATAATATATAACGTATTCCTTGAGATATTATCATACGCTTGTTCCAAATCCATGAATAATTGATACATATCTTTTATTAAATCCACATCAGTTTTCCAGTAAACATGTCATCATAAACATTTTGATCAAATGCTGCTCTACTTTTAGGTGATCACATTAGTAGCTCCAAGAGTATTTGCTACACTTGTAGCTTCTTGGCTGATATCTTACTAAAAACCTTACTAAGCAAATTTAAGCAGCAAATATAATCCATTTCTTTTGGATCAATTTAATTCATTTCGTTTGGATGAGTTATACTTATAGTTTGAAGACCAAATTCTGTTCTGAACAAACACATATAATGTACAACGAAATGTAACCACAATATTTTAACATTTCTTATTGTATTTGCTCAACTCATGGTGCCTTGTATTTTTTTAATCTTTTGATAATTTTTATGATTTCTTTCTTTTCTGTATTTTAAAACCATTTTTCAGGGACACTTCCTCTTCTAACAGCAAGTCATTTAAATATTCTCATTGATCCATATCTTGTCATTGTACCTCCTTCATTATCATCGATCGTTTCTGCTCTTTTGTTTCTACAGTAATTCGTTCTTGATTGAAAATCAGTTTTTTCTTGTCTCATGTATTTACACGTCTCTTGTCTTCTTATGTTCATATAATTCTCAATTCGCCTGATTCATTAATTTCCTTTTCTTTCTCCTTATCTTTCTCTTTGCTTCCCAGCTTTTGAGTATGAACTGATTCTTGGTATGTTTCGGTCTCGGATTTCGTCTTACAGTCTTCGTCATAACATTCTATGTTTTTACTAGTTTTTCATCTAACCAAAAGTCTCCTCTGCTGCCATTTCACTTAATGCATTGCTATCTGTCTTCCTCAAGTTTTCAGATATCTTTTTTCCTTCAGTTCAAGACCTTTTTTTTTTTTTGTTAATATCGTTTCGCCACTTCTTTATCTCTCTTTAGAACCATAAACTTCTTTTTTTCCCCTTTGGGGTAATTAAGTAATCTCTGCTGGCATTTGATTCACACTAAAAAATGATCCGAATCTATGTTTGCTGCTCTGTAACTTCGTACATACAGCCCGTCAGATCTTTAGCTACATGGTCAATTTGACTCAAAAATCATCATCCTATCAGCTCAATGCACTTATTGGGAAACAATTACTGCTGATAAAAATAATTCTCTTACTAAAAAAGCGAAGCTAACAAATCTCATCTCATAATCATTGCAGTCTTCATTACACTGCCTGATCCTATTTTCGTTTTAAAGGTATCCGCCTTCCCAACTTAAAAGTTGAAATTTCCCTAGAATTATCTTGACATCATGCTTTGGTACATTGTCAAAAAGGTGCTTTAATTTCTCTTTGAAACGGTCTTTTGTTTTCTCTTCTGTATGTTTAATGGATGCATAGCCTCATTTCATGGTGATGAAGAACTGTAAGGCATGTCATCAATAGCATTAAAACGAACCATTGCATTGCATATCTTCTTGTCCATCAGAAAATCAGTTCCAGAAATATTTGTATTTCTACTACCAAAAAACATAAAAACATAATATGCTTTCCATCTGATCTCCTGAAGAGCTACATCTTGATTATATTTTTAAAATTGTCCTTTCAACCTTGGAAGAACCTAGTGTTCGATCAGTACATTCCAATTGCAAACAAGATGCCCTTATTCTTTATCTTTTCCTACTTCACTTTTACAGAAATTAGTCCAACTGTCATTCCGTTAATTTGCTTCCTGATTTTGATTGTTTTACGAAGCAAAATCATAATTTCAGTTTAGAATAATCAACCCCGGCAGTCCTGGAAGGATAATGCTTTGAAAGTAATAACTTGTCGGATATGGGAAACTTTGCTAGTAGCCGAAGTTATCATCAACAGAGCTTAGAGGTTGTTTTTTTTTTGTCTACTTTATATTTGTTCGATGATGTCGAGAAAAAGATAGGCTACTCTTTGTTTTCTCTAAAAACAACCTCAATTGAAATATCGTTCTTTCCTCTACTGTATCCATTGTACCCACTGAAATATTTCAAATTACAGTATCATGCTTGACCTGATAATTCAGCAATTATGTGTTCTTTCTGTTTTACATTCGCAGGAAATTACAGCTGGGCGATCTGCAACCAAAGAAAAAACATCCAAAGAAAAAAATTCATAGTTTACGAATTGTTGTTAAACACGAATTAACAGCTTGTAATAAAATTTTTGTGTTTTGCAAAAAAAAAATAATAAAAAAAAAAATCAATAACAATCAAATTGATGAAAGTGAAATGAATTCTTCGCATTCCAGGAATTGTTGGCGGGAATATAATTTTTTTTTTTTAATTTCTTTAACGGTAATTTCTGAAATGTCTATTTGTTTCCTATTAGTTTTTGTAATTGGTAATAATAGCCAATTGTAGATAATACACAGCTGATATTATAACGTTCAAATTCCCCCATTACGAAAAACATCATAAAGAAAAAAAAGTAAAAACAAACTGGAAGAAAATGCAAAGATTACTACAGCAAAATTGTGATATTTGAAGTAAAAAAAAATTAATTTGAAAATATTCCCTGCAATTAATTTCATAAGACGAAAAATAAATAGAAATGTTTACAAGTGAAATGAACACATCATTTTAGTGCCTAATGGAAAGGCAATAGTTAACAAATGATATGTGATTGTTAAAAGTGACAGATGTTATTACATGTAACACTATATTATTATAACAATAAACAAGTAACATGAAAGTATGATTGTTACTTTCTAAAAGAAGTATTGAGTTGAAGTCCGAATTCTGCACGATGCTCAATGTACAGAAGACATGGTTTATTTATTTCTCCCTAAGTAAAAATTGTAGAGAATTAAAGCCAAGCAAATGATTTAAGTAATGCACCCGTTTGAAGACATCTTTAATCCAGTAATGATTTGTGCTAGGAGTCTTTCCGTTCATTGAACTTAGTTACCAAGCAACGAAACAAGACGGGTTCCAGAACGACGACGCTTATTTAGCCGAAAAACGGATTTGAGAGATTCAACCAAATCTAAACAAAGATATCGAGAAAATCTACAACTGATTACTAAATTCTCAGGTAAAAGAAATAAACATTTTATTTAGGAAATCGGTCCTGACTTGAAGAAGATTAAGCGAAGATATTCTTAGAACCGCTTCATCTATAATGTTAGAAGAAAAGTATTTAACTTGATCAATATTTTTTTTCCCCCAGAATCTATTTATTCTTAAAAGAGATTAAGGAACTAAGATTATTCAGTCAAGTTTTATTGATTGAAGACAATAAGGTCGTCTTAATTTATTTCAATTAATGTTTATACTTTTACTTAAATACAATCCTGAAATTCAATCCTTAAAGTGTTACAAGTAAATATACTTCCCTCTATAGAAGTAAACACATTAAATTAATTACAAACAATTTTCCATAGAATTTATTGCAATTGCTGAATTACTGTCTTTCCTCTTGTGCACATCTGGATTTCACAGTATCAAGACAGAATCTTAAGGGGAAAAAATCTAAGTTTTCGACTTTTGAAGAATAGATAGAAGCAAGTCCGTATTCTTTATTATCTTTAAATGTACTTGAGAATTAGAGTTAATCAAAATAGTTGAAATTTCCAAGTACGTTTGGAACGCCAGAAGAAATCGAAAGCAAACGTTTTGTTACTGCTTACACAAAATTAATTATAATTTCATCTATTTTCATTACATTTAATTTATTCAGGCAGGAATTTAGAAATTTGTATAAATCTCAAATGTTAAAATAGGATTTTGGTAGAAAAATTGAAAACTTACTCTTAGTGAAATAATTAATTGCTTTTTTATTTTTATGCTTGTTAATTCTATAGTTTCTAAAAATTGATTTATACATTGTGCTAACGTGGAGCGACTGTCGTCTGATCTTACCTGAGATTATTAATAGATCAGCCTCAATTCCTGATGAAATCTCTCATAAACTTTGGCATCCAGTGGTGTTTTTCGAAAATGGGATCGATGCAAAACGAATACAATTTACTGGAGGATCAAATCCAATATTCGTTGAAAGAAACCAGCTTTCTTATAGAGACAGGTGAGGAAATTTACCAACTACTATTTAACTCTATAACTTGATGAATTCCATTTGTGTTCTTAAACTCTGAGAAAACTTAGCTATCTCTTCAATAAAAAAAAATAAAAAAAATAATATATGAAAGATAATCAAAAGTTAAACATTAAAAAGCACACTCAATTTCAAAGAGAAATAAAAAGCCACTTGACTAGTTTCGACTTGAACTCTTGCGTGGTCTTCTTCAGACGCAATGGAAACCAGGCAAGAAAAAGCCTTCTTAAAAAGAAATCTGTCAAGTTCAATAACCAATAAAAAATGGAAAAGTCCATTTGACATGGATAGAAATAGGAATCAACCATTATGATTGCGAACCGTAGGGGCGGTTAAATGCAATTGAAGAGAATTCGCATAGGCGACATCCACAGAAATTCGATCATTGTATGGATTTTTCAAAAGAATAAGAACTGGTTCACGATACTTTCTAAGATATTCGTTTTCGTCACGACCAAAAATAGGGTTATTAGTATCAATGTGGCTTAAACGTGCGTTGTAGTATTGTAAGTGAAATCACTCTTAACCACAGCCCGATTATGCTCTCTAATATTTGAATAAAGGAATCGTTTCGTTTTTCCAATGTATATGCATTCATGACCATGTGATTACATCTTTGCCATTATTCTAGCGAATATCTATCTTTCATTCATCATTCTGGTTTTAATTAACGAATTGCTTATGCTATTATTAGATGGGCAAATACACCAATACTGTGATGAGCCAAAACAGTTTGAATAAAACAAGCAAGGTATGTACGTATGATATGGAGACAAACATTTGTGGTCATTTGCAATTTTCATTGAAATTGCAATAAATTTAGGGTGTACTGTTCATAGTTTTAGATTCAATAATGAAATCAATAATGAAATAATGAAAAAATAATTATTCACAATGGTTTAATCCAAATTAATTTAAAAATTACAAACAACAACCTAGAGTTTCAGTTACATTTTGACCGTAACTATTTTGACCGTAAATGCTATTAAGTTATTTACTACAGAAATTATTAATCCAATTATGACAAATCATATACTGTATTATATTTGTCCAATTATAAGCTTAACATTACCTATGTTTTTATAAATAATTTTGTCTATTTTTAGATTAATTTTAGATATAAGATTCGGTTTATTATTTTTTATATATGTTAGAAGAATAAGTGTTTATAGTGTAATGGGTGCAGGTTGATCTTCAGGGCCGTTTCTACCATTAGGCAAGACTAGGCGGCCGCCTAGGGCGGCAAGAGTTTAGGGCGGCCGAAGAACGGATTGGTTTTTTTTTGGTTGTTAAAATAAGATTGTCGTTTTTTGGGTTTTTTTTTTTTTTTTTTTTTTTTGGTGGGGGCGGCATTTGAAAGGGAGGGGGCGGCATTTTTCAGTTCTCGCCTAGGGTGGCAGAACACCTAGAAAAGGCTCTGTTGATCTTCTAATTCTAAATATGCTCTATTAGGAAGAATTCGAGCTGCTGCTCAGGTATTCTCAAGTAAGGATACATAAAAAATGATCGGTTTTATAAAATGATGAACCAAAAAAATTCAAGTGTAATCCCTGCGGCATCCTTGTTGAAATGGTATTAATGTCTCATTAGCATGAACACGGAACACGGTACACGGAACCCTGCTGGGGATAATTCTCAACTGTAGTGTTGATAAACATCACCACGTGTTAATGAGTGTTGGTGTCAATTCCTTGGGTTCTTCTTCCTTTTTCAGAAAGGGATTGTTCTGTGATTTGTAATAATGATCTGTAAAAAAGAAACAAAGATAAAAAAAAATGCAATTTTCATATTTATTAGTTAGGCAAAGATTCTAAGGCTATGGTTGAACGGATAAATGTTTTCGTACAACCATTATCCCTGGCCAATTTCTCGTTCAAAGAGACTATTGTTGGAAGCTATTTTAAAGGCTCCCCTGACAGTCATGCTCGTGGCATTCCTTTTAAATGTGATAGCAAAGTGCAGCATAACTCCTGCATGACATGGCTTACTGATAACGGTAGTGTTAAAAGTTTCATTATTTCTATTAATTTGCATACCGAAAAACGGGATATTTCCTTCGATTTAGTTTCATGAGTGAAGGTCATTGCGTTTTTATCTAGTACGCCCTGTTGCTAGCTGCTGTGGTTCGGCCATCTTAACACTTTCAAGGTTTACTGTGACAAAAATTAGAACCAGTTTCCTTTTCTTCCCCATGATCAAATTCCTAATAATTTACGATTCATTAATGATCTTAAAGGGGGTGTGATTCCAAAGAATGCTGAATTCATTTCATTATATGTCACAGTTTCGTGATCAGTTTTATTCTTTTTGAAAAACACATACAATGATCGAATTTCTGTGGATATCGCCTATGTTTATTCTCTTCAATTGCACTTGATAACAACGAGTCGCAATCATAACGGTTGATTCTGGTTTCCACCCACGTCAAATGGACTTTTTCATTATTTTATTGGTTATTTTACTTGACAAATTCCTTTATAAGAAAGCTTTTTCTGGTTTGTTTCCATTGCGTCTGAAGAAGGCCCTCGGAAGAGTTAATGCCGAAACCAGTCACATGGCTTTTACATTTCTCTTTTAAATTTAGTGTTTTTAATGTTTAACTTTTGATTGATTTTTATCGTCAACACAAGTAAACCATTTTAGAAATAAAGTATATAAAAGAATGTACTACACATGTTCCTTAAAATTTCTCTCCTTTTTTTCTTCATTTTCTTTTCTAAATAAGAAAGCGAAAAGCTTGTATTTACAATGGTCAAAATAATTATAGGAGCAAGAGTTTTTGTAAGGAAAATCATGTGTGACTGACATTGTTTGAAGTAATATACTATTTTTATATAATAAACAGAATATTCAGAAATATTAGCGAATTTTAATATAGTATTACAATTTATTGTTGATTTTAAGATACCCTACAGAACAATATATATTTCAGGAACATGTATTTTCCAGTTCCTTTGAGATCTCATTAACTTAAGAGTTATTAAGAACAATTTCCATTGAAAAGGGTTAGAATGGAAATAAGAGATGACTTAGAGTAGGTATTAAGTCTTTTAGGGATCAAATAGTTTCTGTATGATTTTATGCTAATAAAATTAATTAGATTTATGCAACCTAAATAAATAATGCGGATTTTTATTAATTGTTTTCAGAAAAAAGGAACTTTTTTACGGTTTATATTCAGTAGTAAATATAGTATAAAATTAAATGGAGACTTTTCAAAACTTTAAGAAAGCAAAGGAAAAAAAAAAAAACATTTATTTAAAAAAAGTTGTTTCTTAATTTATTTTTAAGAAATTTTTAATTCTCTTTTTAATTTTATCAAATAAGAATGCCTTTTGAGTCAAGCATTATAATTTTTTGATATCACTGTTTACATCGTGAATTCCCTTTTTAATTTCTCCTAAATAAAAAAAAATCTATATAAAATAAAAATGTAAATGTTCGTTTGTTCAAAATCGTAAATTTCCGAAAGTTCTTCACTGATTGCTTTGAAATTTTGACGAAGCATTGCATTCGAATACGCACGTGTTTTTATATACTTATTAGCCTATATAGATGTCCCACCTGGGTCAGGTAAAAAAAATGCTTTTTGTGAAAAACAGCGCCATCTGTTGGACGTAAAAGCAACACAC